>VUQI01055056.1:0-12628 GCA_015106735.1 Paratilapia polleni | reverse complement strand
AATAAATAATAAAACAAAAAGAAACGGACCAAGAGGAACCTATAGAGAGTTTATAGAGCTCCTCTTGGCAAAGTAAATGTGTTTGGCACAACTTGCTAAAGCTGGCAGACAGGACAGGTTAAAAAAAAAAAAAAAAAAAAAAAAAAAAAAACAAAAATATGTAATTAAATTACAGTTACACATCAAAATGTGTGTGATTACAGAGGCATTACATTTCCGGAAAAAGGTTAGATGTGGACTGTAACATTCATTCTGTTGCTTTGCATCAGATCCCAATAAACCAAACACAGAGCAAAGAGTCTGTGTGTTTCCTAATGCTGAGAGGTCGTCTGAAGATTTCATACATGAAAAATCAACACAAATGTGTGCAGGTTATAGGTTTGGAATCGATCATGTAAGGTCAAACACATTTTATTTCAATACAATTTTCCTCAGCTTCTCATAAGCACCAGTGCCTCCCACCTGACCCTCAGAATCAGCTCTTTTTTTATACAATGACTGTAGTATGTTTAATGAAGCCATGCAAAAATTTATCTTCATACTCTTAAAAAAAAATTTCAGAATTATGAGTCCTCAAAGTACATAGAGGTGGTTAAAGATCTGTCAGGATCACAGCTGGAAGATGATCCTGGCATCAAACGTAGGTAAAAAGGAGACCTTTCATATGCTCTGAGTTGTTCTGAGCAGCCACCTATCCCACGTGGAGATATGACATCCAGGGTACCAACGCTTATTTCTGTTCCTCTACGTCACAGACATTAAACTGCTGCACTTTATGATGCATCCCATCATACTGATGCTCTCAGCTAGTTGGAGAACAGAAACCAGATTTTGTCTTCAGACTGTGATTCTTGGAGTGGGTGTGAAATTGATTTGGTTGCAGTTTTTAACAGAGCTTAAATGCATTTTTCAGCCCTGAAAATTTCATGTGGATAGCTGCTGTACTTATGAAATTATGAGGCTCAAAAATGATGGAAAAAGTAATTAAAAAGCACCAAACTGCAACCCACCCTGTATGTACTTTGAGGGCCTGAAACCAAATAGATATTCATAGTATCCAGGTAAAAGTTTGCATGGCTCCATTAAATATGCTAAAGTTATTGTACAAATATATCAGCTGATTCTGTCGGGGTGAGGTGGGAACTTTGATTCAGATTTGATTGACTTTGTATGGAAAGGCTGTATTTGTAGTCTTTATACACTCGTTCGTTTCTTTTTTTTTATTCCAGTAACCACTAAAACTGTGTGGGGTTTCCGTCAGGATGCGTCCATAGATCAGCACATCTCTTTTTAAACCACACATTTGTGGCCTGTGAGACTTAGCTTGACTCAGTCAGATACAAAATGTGGGACAGAGCCTCAAAGTAGGCTGTGGTTTTGCACTTTTTGGGATGTTCTCCCATTAAAATGAATGGGGGAAAAAAATGTGTAACTTCTTGCAAAAACTGCATAACGAAGAACACACCATTCCCAATTGTACGTCATATTTTGTGGGAGTTTCCTCAAAACCTCTGTGACTGACACACTGTTTCACCTTTAAACTAAGACCACACAAGGTCAGAGGACCTAAGTGAGATAATACGAGCTAACCACAACACACATTAACTTAGCTGCTGTCTGGGCCTGTTAGCGTCGAGCTCAGCCCTTTCAGCCCCTCCTGTTAGCTTCTGATGTCTTAAACCAACGCTAGTTCTAATCATTTTTCTTCTTCCATGCAGATTTTGGGGCGTTACGAGCCCTGCAGCTTTAAGTGAAAGCCCCACCAAAGGATTAAAATGGTACACATAAAGAGGGACACTGGTCACTCACGTCCTGACTCCAGATGAATCACTCAAACATCCTGACACAGGTAAGAACAGGTAAGAACACCATGGCCCAGTGCAGGAAGGGCTTACAGATGTGCTCTGTCAATCAGCATCCATGATCTACAACTTCACAAAATTCAAAGCTAAACACACATAGGACATAAAAATGAATCGGAGAGCGACAGGGTTAATTTGATCCATCAGCAAAAATTCAAAAGTTAGAACAAAAAACAAAAAAAGTCAGATTATGTGAGAAGTGAAAGGGGAGGTGAGGGGGCCGCCCGCACAACGAGGCAAGAAGGAGCAGCAGCCAAACCACTTGGGAGTAATGGCCTGTGAGGCTAATGTTTCCTCCGTCTCTGCTGAACCCTGAAGGAGAGGTGGGAGGAGCGCAGGGGGGCTCACTTGTTGTTGGTGCAATGTCGGTGAGGTGGGGCGGAGGTGGGCAGGAGGGGGTCACCTGTAATGGCGGAGCGCTACATTGTGGCCGTTCCACACTCATTACACCATTTACAATTACTGCTACCTATCACCCAACTCCCCAAGAGGCCGCCATTAGCACCACGACTCAAATGAAGTGGATAATTGTGTCTCTCTGTGGCATATCATGAGACAAGAGAGTCAGACGAGAGGGGAGGAGGGAGACGAGAGAGGGACCAGAGGAGAGAGAGGGGGGAGGAAATGTAGAGACAGAGAGATGTTTGAAATTTAAACAGGGAGATGTGTTAGAGCCGCCATCACACGCTATGTTTAGGCAGCGTGTACGAGCTATAGGTCAGAAAGCTTTAAGGTTCACTGCAGCAGAAAGAGCGAAAACACTCTGAAAGACAATAATCAGGATGACTGCAGGTCTAATAATTAACTGCTTCTCCTTTAAAAGTGGGTCAAATCTGCTCATTTCCACATTTTTATTCTTGGACTTTACCAGAGCAGCTCTGCATGAGTCACTGTTCAAAATAATCCTCCCTTATCTCATACTGGCCTCGGTGCAGCCCCTCACTTCATCCTCTGAGAGGCTAACACAAGCCATTTTAACTCCTCCCCCTTTAAGACTATTTACTTCTGATTAGCTGCCCCTCACAAACAGATGGTTTGAACAACAGATGGCTGGGGCTTCTATCCCCTCTCTGTGACATCATCTTAGGGATGTTCCTGGAAACCAATTAACTAGCTGTTTAAACAAAAGAAAAAAAATTTGACGTCTAAAAGACAGAAAAACCTCAGAAAATATTCAGAACTGAGCATGCTCTAATGGACGAAGTTAAACATTGGCCAAAGAAATACGAAACCATTAGTCGCATTCCTCGTTAATCAAATCATGTTTTAATGTCGCTGAAATGTCTGGCACTTTGCGCCGTGTTTAACGTTGCAGAAACACAGTGTCGGATTAGTTTGGCTAACCTTAGCAGCGCTAGCAGCAGTAGCAGTAGGTTTCTTTCATGCTAGCGTCCACACCCCGGTGCAGACTGTGGTCACACAACGTTTCGGCTGCTTGGTGATTTTCCCGTTTATTCTGACACAGCCGCTCTTTTTTTTTTTAAACAGAGTACTGCATCCGTTTACTTTCCCCCTCGCTTGTTTACAACTTTCATTCACATGGAGAGCGAGGGAGAGGAGGCTGCAGCCGTCTCCCGGGCACGAGCCGCTGGCGTCATAAATTCTTGTACATTGTCCAAGAATAAACTAGGAATAATACGTTTAACCGGCTGGTATTTCTGGCACTGATGAGCAGCGGCAGCAACGTCTAACTTACACACATTATTAGAAACTTTATGTTTAGTATGAACATCCAGCGGATAAAGGAAAGTGGAACAGGTCTACTGTAAGGCTGCAAAGGCTTCACAGCAGAGGACTGAGGATTGGGTGCTGGGAGACACATCATTATGGGAATCAACATGGGGTTTGTCTGCCGCTCTGGTGGGCGGAGTCACAGACGTTCACCGTGTCAGCATTCTGCACTCAGATGTTAATAAAACTCTACTGTTGTGTAATAACCTGTGAATAACCTGCAGGAAAAAAAAGCTTTTTAAACCTCATTTTGGGACAAAGTCAAACACTTTTTTTAAAATCAGATCTGACTGGTGATTCTTCACATGCAGTTTTTTTCCCCTCACAGTGACCACTGAAATTAAAGCCATGGCTCTCTTCCCAGTCTTCCATATAGGGATTTGATCTTGTTAACCCAAAATAACTGCCCACACGAGTTACCAACCCGGCTGATGTACTCTGCTACAAACACACACCGGAGAAAACCACAGACTGTACGGAAATGTCTCTGCTTTCTGGATTCTGAAGCTTCAGCATTAATCTTTTGGCCTTTACAGTATTGTTTTTCTGGTTAATGTGATAATTAAACTGTTGATTTGGAGTCACATGACTCTTACAGAACTACGCTACAGTTCAAATCCCACACTTTATCAATATTTTACACTTTTCTATCAAATTTACTGCTTAAATCAGGTGACATTTTGCTTGTGCTGTGTGCTCAACATTAGAATAACTCGAACCACTGATGGTTTAGAAAGTGAATCTGTCCTATGTAGAATACACAGCTAATATTGTATGTCTCTCTGCCTCATGTTTAAATCCAAAGATCTTAAAAAGCTATAAAGAAAGGAGAAGTTATTAGCGTGAGAGATGCCATCAGATACATTTGGATAGAGTGTTCCTGAAGCATCGCAGAGGAAAGGTGGGGCGCTGTCATCTCTCTGGAGATTTCCAAGTGGCTGCAGGGTCCAAGTGTTAAGGACCGATGTGGATCACAAGAGCAGCTTCCAAGTCCTGAAGGGCTAATGACAGTTCCCATCTCCAAACAGGAGGCCTGCCGCTGTGCGGGTTCATTCAAAATGGAGCAGTTTGCACATAGGGGTGGGAAAGAAGAATTCATGAATAGGAGAGGGAACAAAAATAGAGATTCATCTCATGGCATCTCTTGAATGCTAAATATAAGATGAAGGCCAATAATTTTAGAGCAAGCCCAGACAGACTTGTCAAACTTTGTGCCTTTACTATCCTTTGTCTTAGCACAGTTGTCATGTAGGGCCTGTACCCGTATGAAATATTAATTCTGCATAATAACTTTCAAAGGGGAATAAAGCACAGAGTTAATTATTAATAGCATGTGTATTCAAGGCATCTCCCTTTTTTCAGACGCACCAAAATATTCCCTGACAGTTGCCACTCGAAGGAAGAGAATCCCCATAATGCCACGCTGCCGCAGAAATGACAATCACTAAACACTGATGCAAGTTCCATGAAACATCTAACCTACATTTCACAGGTATCAACGGGAAATTCTTGTTTTTTCCTCCGCTAACGAACGTCCCACGTGTTCTCCACATTTACAGAACATGTTCAAATGCAGCAAACAGCCAGATACGTATGAACTTAGCATGACAGTTATTCAAAAAAAAAAAAAAAAGAAACACTAAAAATCATCCGAGCTTCATTTCAGTTCATTTCACAAGTTCACATTCAAAGCTCTAACGCAATTTATTTTGTTAAAGCTCGGAGTTCTAATGATTAGGGCTGTCTCAATGTGACGGTTGTATTTTAAAGTTCAAAACTGATAAGACTGACAACCGTACAATCAAATAGCCCACTGATGGTTAAACTCCCTGAAGTTTATCACAGCTCTCTTTCCTTTCAGTAAAACTCACACCGTATGTCTGACTAAAGTAAGGTGAGTAACACTAACAGCATTTAATTCTCCGTTTCTGCAGCTCCTTCTCTCAGAGAGAATCACAAGGTCCAGTTATTATAGTTTATATTTTCAGTTAGTTTTTATTTTTATTTCGTTTCGAACTGGATGAGGATGACCGAGGTAGTTAAAATAAACTCTTTGGTGTCAGGGTGCCTGGGGTGGATGTGGGGTGTCCACGCTGACATCCCTCTAAAAGACTGTGGGTGCTTTTGGACTGGCAGACTGGGATGGTGGTACGAGCCATTCGGTCCCTGTACAACCACAGCGAGAGTTTGGATTGCACTGAAGGCACTAAGTCGGACTCCGTCAGGGCTGCTTATAATTTTTATGGTCAGAATTTCCAGGGCAGAGGGTTTTGTGTTTGGTGGTTTCAGGATCTCCTCTCTGCGGTTCTGTTGGCTTCATCGAGTGATAACCTCCAACTCATACCAGGGCGGTTTGCAGCCGAGTGTGAAGCAGCAGAGACGGGAATTATCACCTCCAAGCCCGAGGCCATGGTTCTTGATCCATGTTTCTAAATCCAGCCGGGGAGAGGGAGGTCTGGGCAGATCTGCCAGACCCAGGTAAGTGTGAGAAAATGAATGAGTGGATGGTTTGAATATTTCACTCTTCCATTTTATTTTTTTATCACTGCTGTTGTTTTCCTCGCATAATGAAACAAACAGCTAAACTATACCGATTTTATACACTGTGTGTGTGTGTGGACAGGAAGGCCCAGGACAGTTAATTTGAGGTGTCTATCAACCAATCAGGCGTCAGATGGGGAGAAAAATCAAGCGAGCCACTCTGATGAGGAGAAATGCTATCTGCCAGACAATGGGCATCTCATTTACTGTATTTCTGTCCCATTTCAGCACGCTTTGCCCAGAGCCTCTTAATATACATGTTATCCGACTGCACTGAGGGGGCGTGAGGAGCTGCGAGGGCCGGAGGAGGCGGGGGGGTGAGGAAGGCGAGACAGACCATTTCAGTGTCAATTTACAGAAATTCCCGCCGTCAAAAATGAGAAGGGGAAAAGTGAGAGTACTTCCCCATTTTCTTCCCAGATCTTTTAGTTTAATTCAATTGGACCTTTCAATACCATATTTATGACACACAGGAAGCATTCGGCCTATTGCATTATGGGAGGAGAGGAGATAAAGATGCTGATTCTTTAAAGCTCTCGGGCACAAAAGGAGATAAATGCAGATAAAAAGAGGAGTGTGTTTTTCATTGTGAGGGAGGAGAGGATTAAGTCGCTTCATATCGCTGCCTGTCTGTGTTCAGGAGACTAAACACAAGCTAACATGTTTAACTAAACGCACGCTGCCGCTATTTTTGGCTTCTCCTCAAAGTGATGACACACCAAACTTCAGAGAAGTTACCAGTTACCTCCATCGGTGGAGTTTAACCCACTAAAGCTAAAATAATGTTGATAAAACAGCCCTACGACATGGACAAGCTCGCCATTAGCTCAACATCCTGAAACTCACTTGGACGTTATTCGTTATGGAGTATGTGTATGAGAGTTATTTTTATTCTCCTTTCATCAGTTAAAAGGACAAAAATTCTCACTTTTGTGTAGAGTAAGAAACTCCTAACCTCGTGCTCTGCGTGCCACATTTTATCACCTCACCCATCTAAGAAATCGACCACACAGGTTTTTAGTGCTGACGGTGGAAGGGCAGACGGGCGACGGCTGTGATGTCATCTCTGTCAGTTAGTACCCTTTTGTCAAAGCTGCTGGTGTCATTCATTTACACAGAAATGAGAGCTGCGAGGGTTACGACATCAGTGAGAAGGGTCTGTCACTGCCAACTCGCCATTTTTCAACGTGCAGGGTTACTGTTGTGAAGAGGCGTGTTTTAACCCAAACCTCCAGCTTTTCCTAAACCTAACCGAGACGTTTTTAATGCCTAAACCTAACCAGTGAGAGAAAAACTAAATAAATCAGCAAGGAGAAAAAAGCCAAACAAAGTGCCAAACAGGATGTGAACCGCGGTATCCTGGATCATAAACTTACAACTTACCACATTATGCATACAACACACAATGAGACAGGAACTTCAATATCGTAGAGATGTTTCTGATATTTAAACAAGTTTTTTATATTTAAAAAGTAACCGGTGTTCAGTAATTTTGTTACCTTTATTTGAGGGAGACCTCACCGAGGTACAAATTTAAAACATTAAAAATACAGTGAATACCACATGATATACAAATACTCGCACCAACAAACACTCATGGCCTCCTTCAATTCCATTCCATTTTATTTATATAGCGCCAAATCACAACAACAGTCGCCTCAAGGCGCTTTATATTTTAGGGTAAAGACCCTACAATATTAGACAGAAAACCCCAACAGTCAGACGACCCTCTGTGAGTAAGCACTTGGCAAGAGTGGGAAGGAAAAACTCCCTTTTAACAGGAAGAAACCCCCAGCAGAACCAGGCTCAGGGAGGGGCAGCCATCTGCCCTACATTCTTTATGATGCCTTTAAATTCAATAAAAGATAAAAACCTGATTAAATTTTGATCTTACTCTTCTTTGTCAATCAAAGGCTTTATAACAAAAAAAAAAAAAAAAACTGGAAGCAACATCTGCAGCCAGCCCAACCCATTCCCATCCACATGATGCTATTCTGTATCCGTGTCCTTTGGCATTAGTGCCTCGTACCGGCCGCCGGAATAACCGAGATATAACCGAGATATAACCTTCCCGTTTTAGAGACCGTCCAAGTCCACATTAGGAGGTAGGAGTGGTTGTGATGTTGGTGTAAGTCACAGGTTCATCAGTCTGGAGACATCTTTGTGTTCTGCACTCGCTGCTTAGCTTCAGGCACTAAAACCTACCTGGTTAGGTTTGGGTTAAAATACAGCTCTTGAGTTGGCAGTAACAGACCATAACCTGGTGAATCACACAAAAGGCCACCTTGGCACGCCAAAACATCATTATTGTTCACCCCGGGAACAAGAAGAGCGCGGCCAGACAGACGAGTAACAGGTCAGCTGTGATCAAACAGCCGAGCAGCATATCTTTTCTTTTCCAGGAATCTCAATCAATAAGCAGTCACTAATGTATCTGACTGAGCGCGACACATGAATCCATATTTAAATAATGGGGGGAGGGGCGCCAAGCACAGATCGCCCAGCATTTACATTTCACCGTGTTTCCTTCAGCAGATTCAGAGCGGCTTCCTGTGCCTCCCTCTGCAGGCCTTCCTCACACAAGCAGCACAGACAGGTTGCCAAACACGCCATCAGAAAATGGCACATTCCCATACTTAGCAGCACCGCATGATGGCTCCAGGCGCCACCTTTGTCTCAATCACAGCGATGACTAAAATCAAGCATTGTAACGTGACACCCTTGATTTCATGCAACGTGGCGGATTATGGATATGAATTGAACGCTCAGCTCTTTTTTGTGTTCCAATTTCCCCAATTAGGATTTTCTGCCTTCATAATGACACAAAGTGTTCTCTTAGTCAAATCAGTGACAGCTATTTATATGAGCGCTAATCTCTCAGCCAGCTCTGAACTGCCAGAAAAGAGGGACGGCTTTTAAAGTAACGCTGGGAAACAAAAGGAGACAGTAGACGAATGCAGCTCCGTCTGTGTCCATCTGAGCTGGCCAGGAAGGGCGCACAAAGAGCTGTTTAAGACAGCTCATTTGGTAAATAACCCATAACACCATGTTCACTACCAGTTAGGCTCAGAATAAAATGTTCAAATAAGCACCCCTCCCTCCACCAGCGCCAGCTCATTCCTCTCTGTCGAGCATTTCAACAGAACAGGGCATGAATGTCTGACGAGTAGGCTATCATCCAAGAGATCATTAAGCACAAGGGTTGAAGTGCCATCTTCAGTGCCATGGCAACAGGGTTGCGAGATGAGATAAAAACAATGCAAGGCAGGAGGCAGGAGACAGGAGGCGGGGCGGGCGCTCATTGATCGATGGATCTCTCTCTCCCTTCAGAGGCCAGGAGCAGGAAGGGGAGGAGGGGGAGGAAGGCCAGCAGCTTTAGGGCTTCGTAGGTGCACTAACAGCGGGAATGGTCTCTCTTCAAAGCGCTGATTGTTTTCTACACAAGGGTCTAATTGAACATGTCAAACAGAGCGTTTGCATGGGAATGCTTATTCTTGCTTTGCTGCTCAGAAGTCCGTCTAAACCAACATGGCTGATTCTGTTAAAACTGGTTCACGGCCTCACAGATCTCGGGGTTTGTGAAGCTCGAGCGCTTCCCTGTGCCTATTCACCTCCTTTCTCCCTGCGATCCAGCTGTTTGCAGTATGATAGAGGTGAAGTGAGAGCAGCGAGTGAATTATCTTTTGCAGCTGTCAGCACTGTTCGTGGTTTTGTGCCAGAGCTCGGCGGGGGCTCCCACTAAATGCCATCAGGTTACAATTCTGCTTGTTTGCCTTTTCTTCCTTTAAATTATAGCAGGAATGCTTTTTGAAGTGTGCGATAAGCTCTGCACATCCAGCGCCCCCCTCCCTCCTCGCACTCGCAGCAGACATGTAGTTTGGGAAGTTGCCTCTCTCCCAACATGTGCTAATCAATCTGTTGAGAGCAATCTGTCAGGAAATCTTTAGCTTTAACCACGGCGGTGTGAGCAGGGATGAGGCCCTTTCTGTGGGGCAGGGCACTGCAGGGACTTACCAATAGCTGTCTTTACGCCTCCCGGAGTGTCAATAAGGATTATGAGAGCGGGCTTTTATCTCTTCAAACACACAGACCAGTCACTCATTTAAATGGATGAACAATTCAGGTCTGCTCAATAAATAAAAAAAGAATATACTTCCATAAATACATTCAAATCCCAACTCTATTCAAATTCCACCAACCATATGCTTCATTTAAGATCTAATCTCCCTTTTTCTATTTCCACCAATTCACCGAAGGAAAATCTTTGTACACATACTTGTTTAAGACCTCAAAGGATAAACACACACTACCTATTGTTGATGGCAATGCACCTTTATCCTCAACTTAAGACCCTGGGCTCCTTTGAGAGCGCTGCTGGCAGATGCCGTATGCAAAGCAGGTGCACGCAGGGAAACGTGCCTAACAAAAGAGACATTATTGCATTTCACAACCTCCCAAAAAGACGAGCAGAATATTAAAGGTGACACAACTGTATTTACACATCGTTTCCCGCACACCTAAAATAACCTCATTTCTATCTCATTCTATCAAATAAAGGCAGGCAATAAAATCTGCCGAGAGAAGAACAAATAAAAGCAAATTTTGACATTTTGCTTTTTGACGCCTTCCATTTATAGGTCAGAGGAAACACCAGCCGACCTCTCATTGTTTTTTAAATGCCATTTTGTAAGGCTGGGAAGCAGGAATTAATTAATGCGTGGGTAGCTGCCACTGTCAAGAGGCAGCACATTAAAATCAATGATTAATAAATTCAAAACACACAACAAACTCAGCTGGGAGATGAAAATAGTATTGTGCGCTCCATAGGAAGCAGCCCCAGCGCGCGTCCTCCCACCGAACCGAGCGGCCACTCAGATGGCTAATGGAAAGTAGCCGGTGCCAGCTGTGTGCCTATGAATAAAATCACTTTAATTAAAGGAATTACAATGGGAAAGGAACTGGGAGAGTGTGTGTGTGTGTGTGTGTGTCGTGGTATCGACAGGAAACGGTGTCTCACACACACACACACACACATCATGAAATCCCATAAAGACTTAAAATAACAGAGAGCCTTTGTGCTTGCATTATTAAATAGGCCTAATCCACACATGCTCCATTGTACCAAACAGCTTTAAGATTTACCAATGTGTCGCCCTCAGCGCGCATCATACGGGAGGAAACAGATACTACAGCGATGTCGGCGAGCGTGACACCCACTGACGAACAAAGACCACCGTGTCTCGAGCAAATAACAAATCCCAGAACGCAATTAAACAAGGTATTTGTGTACTTAACCTAGGACAACAAAATGAAGGGAGAACAAGATCCTGCTGGTTTGTCGGGGTGAAAGGGCAATAAGAGCAGCTTTGTTTAACCGTTTTCAAGCAGGACATGACCATTTGTTCAGATCTGAACTCTACGGAGGCACATTGGGGCCAAATTTTGTTTTCTGTTTAAACTCAAATCTGTGCAAAGTGAAACACAAAGTACCGACAATGATGCCTGGAATAAAAGCACCATAACCAAACTTTAATTATTACGTATGAAACATTTTTCAGTTTAAACGTTTTTGGTAACATTTGAAGAAACAGAGACGAGTTTTCTTGCACAACTTCGACTTCCAAGGTGTGCAGAGACGAGGAAAAAGTATGCAGAGGTTGAAGCTCAGTATGAAGAACAGCTTTACTGCTCGACCGCCGCGTTTCACCTCATGGTGTCATCAGTGTCGCCGATACTACATTCTGTGATGACTGTGATAAAGACACGAGGCGAAATGCGACGGTCGAGCAGTAAAGCTGTTCTCTGCTGAGCTCGAACCTCTGCAGAATTTTTGATATTTGGCATTTTCTTGCATTGAAATTTTTTGGAAAATGGGCGCAGAAATTAAAAATATGTATGTGTGTAAATATTTCTGTGATTTGTTTTCTTTTTGATTTAAAATGTTTTCAGTTAATATTTTATCCTTTTGTGAGACAAAAATGAAAATCTGTATTTGGAAATAAAAGTATACATTTCAATTTTCTCTAATTAGTTCACATTTTATTTGTTTCCAATAAAATATTTTAAAATGTACACACGGAAATAAAATGGTCTACAGGCTATCATTTACTGCAATATTTTTTCTGTGATTTTCTTTTATTTGCAAAACAATATTTTCAGCTGAGATTTTATTTTTTCCAATAAGTTTCACAAACACCACACATGAACAGAACGTTAAGTACTTACATATCACACAATTTTCAGTTTAAATGTAGTTCTGATCAAATTTTATGTATTAACAATTATTTTTATTATTTAAACTTTTTTCTTCTACTTTTTAAAATTGAAAATAAATGTTTTCAGTTTACATTTTCATTTTTTAAGTTTTAAGAAAATAACTACATAAACAAACTTAAACAATAAACAATACACAAACATAAAAGCACTAGAAAACACTTAAAAAATACAGTTTTATTTTGTAAATTTTGGGCTTTTTTTTTTTTTTTTTACTTAAA
>VUQI01055046.1:0-14359 GCA_015106735.1 Paratilapia polleni | reverse complement strand
ATAGTTAGGGCTGGATCATGTGACCCTGAACCATCCCTTAGTTATGCTGCAATAGGCTTAGGCTGCTGGGAACTTCTCCTGATGCACTGAGCACTTCCTCTTCCTCACTTCCTTTCACTCTCCATGTGTTTATACACCATTTGCATTTAATCATTAGCTATTATTAACCCTGTCTCTCTCCCATAGGTGTGCCTTTTTTGTCCTGTCTCCCTCTGCTCTCTTCTGTTTCCCCTCATCCCCAACCTGTCGCGGCAGATGGCTGCCCCTCCCTGAGCCTGGTTCTGCCGGAGGTTTCTTCCTGTTAAAAGGGAGTTTTTCCTTCCCACTGTTGCCAAGTGCTTGCTCATAGGGGGTCTTCTGATTGTTGGGGTTTTCTGTCTAATATTGTAGGGTCTTTACCCTAAAATATAAAGCGCCTTGAGGAGACTGTTGTTGTGATTAATGCTGTCAATGCTTCCAATGCAAACGCTTGAAATGATTTAATTTATGAATACATAACTAAGGAATAGTCCACACTTGTCCATAAAGAAAGCATTTGATTTTTATGCACAGACCTTTTTCTCCAGAGGCTTTAATATTTTTTTCAAGCCCTTGAATTAAAGTGGAGACACAGCACTTAATGCATCATATAACTGTAACTTTAACTGTAGTACACATCTAAAATAAAGTAGCTGATAAAATTGGCTTCTGACAATGAAACCGGCCTTTGGTTAGAAATTAAATTATTACTTGTGTGTGAGATTTCAGATCACTGTTAAATCTGCCACTATTGTGAAAGCAAAATGTTCTGTGCAATAATGCACAGCTTGACAAATATAGTATTAGCTACTAATGCAGACTGTGCTCCACTAAGGGTCAATCAGATAAGTAAGTATTACCACATCAGAGAACTGTAGCACGGCTGCTGCACTGCAGGCCATAAGCAACACAGCAGTGACATGGCCTGTGTACCAAAGCAGGATCTGTTTTCATAATGACACCTGAAGCTGTAATTTGGGAGACCTACATAAATTTCTTCACCCTGCATCATTGCTTTTCTCCTCCTACTTCCCCTCACCTCCTCCTCACGCCTCTCTCTGTCTCTCAGTGCATTGTTAAGGCTCTCCAATAACCAGATAAAGACGACGCTGGGGAACCTGGGCTGAGACAGCAAGAGAACAAGAAAGAAAGAAAAGAAGAGAGAGTTTTAAAGTTGGGTTATATTATAGTGCATGCGTGCGTGCGTGTGTCTGTGTGTGTGTGTGTGTGTACACTGGTGTATCTGTGAGATTGCACACTTTCTGCTTTGGAGAGGGGTTTTTTTTAAGCTCAAATGGGAGGAGGGAGGAAAAAAGGAGTAAAGTGGAAGGAGGAGGAGAGAGAGGGAGAGAGAGTTGGTCTAAAGAGTTGGAAGAGAAGAGGCAGGACTGGGGGACTGGAAACAGGAGATAGGGGAAATGACTGCATATTGGCACTCAAATGGGATATATCGTGGAGTATATGAAAATAAAACCACATGTGCAATCTGGAGAGGCAAGATAAAGCATCTTTATTCTGCAACTTTTCTGGAAGAAAGTAAAAATGAATAAAATATTTGCACACATATAAAAATACATATATTTTGTATGTGGTCAGTTAAGATATGATTATGCTATGAGAATGTGTGTACACAGTGTAGGTAGCTCTACTGATGTGAATTCAGTGAGAAAGTGTTAAATCACCCAATAGTTAAATTTATTCTGTGATATTCCCCAACCAGCCACATCTTTTATAACACCTCCACATACAGTGACTCACAGATACATATTAGCAGAATCTCTCCACGTACACATGACCAGCAATTATTAAGCTTCAGAAGCCTCAGAAAGCTGCATTTAAAGGTGCAACATGCAAAAGATCCAATGGTGCTGTTGAGACATTTTGGAGTTTATTCTTACTTAAAATTCTTACTTAAAATCACCAATTAGAGAGTGGAGAATGATTTACTGCTCCTGTGCTGGAAAACGAGTAAAAAAAAAAGCAGATATGCCCCTAACTTTAAGGCTTACCAGCAATGCATGAATTCGAAGAAAAAAACCATTCACCCACTGTGCAGTTGTTACGTTGGGGTAAACTATTGATAGAAGAGAAAACTATTCATTGTACTGGGCTGTAAACATGCTTTTTAATGCTGTAAAGTTGGACATTTTAATATGGGTGTGTATGGGGATTGACTCGCTTTTGGAGCCAGCCTCAAGTGGCTACTAGAAGAACTGTGGTTTTTAGCACTTTCCCGTTGGCTTCATTCTTTCAGTCTTTGGGAGTCAGGCAACACCACAGCCCACCCACCAAAAATGAACTGAAAAGAAAAGACAACTTTGCCAAACATCCAAACAATGTTGAGATTTTATTTAAAAGTGAAAAGTGAGAAACATCCTTTTATATCTAAATTTGGTTGAAAAGTAAAAGGTCCTCTGGAAACTCCTCAGATGATCAGTAGATTTGAACACAGCACCTTACTATGAGGTGACATTACTTATCACTACAGCAAAGTGCCACCCTTACATGTGGGAACAATATGTAAGGGTGGTACTTTCTGTTGTATATATATATATATATATATATATATATATATATATGACTATGTACCATTTAGAAGTATTTAAATGGCTATGTACCATTTAGACCTCTTTTAAGACCTCTAAGTAATAGAAAATTGCTTGGTCAGATAAACTAAAAATTCCTGACTGAAACTCGGTTGAATCCTTTGTAATAGCCTAAAAAAAAGATGATGTTTCAGCTTTCACTTGTCAATAGTTCCAAGTTGTTGAGATATCTTCCAAAGTTGCCTTTTCAACAAATTTTTGTCAGATGGGATGTGATCCTATTTTCATAGCTATGTAAGGGCTATACGTAATCCAAAACAGATGTCCATCTTGTGGTAAATTTGGAACAGATCTTGCTGTTTTTGGGATAAATAACATAGGTAGTGGACCAGACTGAGCCTAGAAAACAGGAGGTTTATTGTTAGCACAGAAGCTCAAATGTTTTTTGCTGTCACAGAGGTAATAAATTCATGACTAAGAATTTATGTTATGGTGTCCTGATAGGTTTAATACAGAAATGAAGCAGGGAGGAAGAAATGTCAGACAGCCCAGAATTATAGCTGTCACAGATGATGAGCTCAAAAAGAGAGAAAAAAGAAAAAGAAAAATGCTAACTGTCACAGAAAATGATTTGGAGCTCTTCAACAGCCTGTCAGGATAGAGTGTGAGACTGTGACTGATTTACAAGATACGCTAATGTGGGTTTTACATGTTGCCATTTTTCATGTGTCATTTATATAAGAGACAAGGCTTCAATGATGAGAACTCTCTTCTTCTTAGATCAAAGGTATCTTATGGAAACTTTCCCCACAGGACAAGTGTCAGAGTGTTTCCTATCATCAAAGAGTCCTGTGCTTAAAAAGATTGGAAAGGAGGTTTTATAATCAGGGTTGTCTCATGATCAGGATTGCAGTCTCTGTGCCCACAGTCCCAGTTTTACAATAATGGCACATAATTTCCTTTCATTTCCCAAGCTTCTCAAGAGTGATGGGCTTTAAATATTACAAGGGTTCTGACTGAAAACAAGAAGAATGGGGAGACAAAGTACAAGATGATCATGAGGTGACAGGAGTGGCTTAGCTAGCATTGCCACTTGCAAGTAAATGTGCTGGCATGATTACAGTTAGCCTTTCATGGCTGTGTAAGCATTTATTACAATGCTACCATAACGACCCCTCTAGCAGGGGCTTTAACTGTTTATATTTTCTGACTAAAAAAAAAAAAAAAAAATGTGAATCTGAAATGACAAATTATACATTCTGATTGGTACTGGTGGAAATCTTTGGCTCAGTGACAAAGACTGCAATACACTGCAAAAGTTTAGGGAAAAGAAAATATGACAAATAAGTTAAATATTCATCTGTGACATCCTGAAACCTGTGTAACCACATCACAAGGAGCACAAAGGCAGCTCAGTGAAGCACTACTCTGATTCAGATGTGTCTGTTACAAAGCAGTATTTTTCTAAAGTTTGACAATATTGGCTAATGACTGTTAGCTTTTCCACTAGTGGGGCCAGTTTCACAAAGAGATTTTTACTGTCGATTGGATAAAACAAATAGATGTCAGAAATTCATCTGTTGCACACATCACCTAGACCTTGAATATCTTAAGCAGGACTAAAGTGAAATGAACAATGGGTAAATTAAGACCTTCTTTCAAAGCTCAGTTGTGCTCAGTTGTGTTTGTGTAAAAAAGCAAGAGGAGGACCACAGGAGAAGCTTAAAGACACTAAACAAATGGTGGTCAGTCACCTCTGTTCTGCGGAATAAACTGAAAGCGGGGTTACATTAGTTAACAGAAAAACAAACAAACAAATATTTTAGCATTGGTATGCTAATGTTGACTTACTGCTGATTTGATTATACAACTTACAGAGAAGATAATAACATTTAACAAATGCTATAATGTGGGCTTTATAATAAAGCAGTGCTACAGTGGAAACTTTGGGTCTTGAAATTAGTCTTTATTTTTGTGAAACTTATTATCACTTTTTAGGACTTATTATCTATGAGGGAAATCAAGAATGGTCTAAACTATTTTTGTGAAACCATTCCAGAGTCAGACGAAGAGAGGCTGCAGCAAAAATTCCCCTGAGTGCTTTGAAGTAAGGAAATGTGTGGTTTGATGACAACAAACCAAACCCCTTTCATTTGTTTCTTCCAAAAGCTACACAGTCTCACTTTAAAATATTCAGTCCAAATGAGATTTGAACCATCCACCTTGTCAGCACCATCAACGTGTTTATCTTAACCCCCTCTAGATCTGTAGAAGCAGAGCCACACCAGCTAAGGTCCACTTGGAGGGGTTTTCTTTGGTCTTCAGGTTAAAGGTCCATACATATGTGGGTCCCCTCTGGCGGGTCTTATAGACAGGGCACTGGTAGATGTTTCTGTTGTCCTGTTTGTCCACAGGGATCGCCCTGATGAACATGACTGGCATGGTCGGGGTCAGCTCTTTCAGGCGGGCATCCACAATCAGGCCAGTCTGAAAGAAAAAGAAATGAAGAAGGAAGGGAGGACGGGAGGGAGGGTTGGACAGTGGGAGGGAGGGAAGGGGTGTGCGGTGGGAATGACAAGCCAGTCAACCACAGACAGGAACATTTCACAGAACTGGAGGAAGTTATAAATTAGTTTGAGGTGCAGTGGAAACTTTGTCCAGATGCCGCACTTTCTATTGAGCCCGCATTTAATAATGTTCTTCTGCCGGAGAAGGGAAAAAAAGAAAAGAAAAGAAGCTGTTTGACTAATCTTGGTTGGCACAAACAAAGTTAGACTTTGCCGAACACAGTTTTGTGGCACCCTTGAAAAGTGGTGAAAGTCAGGAGAGTCTGAGTTGAAGTCAAGCTGCCCTGCCTTAGAATACACACTCTCTAAACACACTGAAACAAAGTGGTCTGTCTCATTAATTAATCCTCCTACACTTAGCTCCTGACAAACAGAAGTTTCTCCATGCATGCACAGTGACTTTCAGGAATGAATGTAAATCCTGATGACTTTGGAAAGCTCAGAGGACAAAGCCCTAATTGCATCTGCAATTGCTGCAACACTTTAAAGAGGTGTTAAATACCAATAACCTGATGTCTGTTTTGGGTAAATACAAATGATGGGGATCTTAAAGTGAGCCATGTGGCCTCATTGAGATTCATTATAAATTGGCTTAATGATGCTGTGTATACACTGTTACTACGCTAGCAGACATCCATTTTTATTGTTTATTCTCACAACATATTGAGAGAAAAAAATGTACATCAGTACATCAGTACTGGGTAAGTGGACATCAGGACATCAGTAAGTGGTGTCCACCACAAACACACATGCTTTCACTGTGTAAATCTGCATTTTCCATCATTCCACATACAATGTGTTTATTACATACAGTATCTAGCTGTCTATGATATCTGAACCCTCTGTGAATAAAATGTAAGGTTCATTAATATAGATGAGTAGGTTAATCATAAATCTTTGACTTTTATTGCTACACAGAGCTGTGTCCAGATGGAGCGCTGCCTACTCTCCTATTCACACTCTGCTACTCCCCGCCAGTGGCACAGAACTGGCCTTGGGGCTGAGTGGAGGAGGAGGCGAAGAGTTGTGTGAGTGGAAGCCGCCTGGCCTGTCTGTTCGCCTGTCTATTTGCCCGCGCCTCCAACTTTAATGAAGAAAAAAGGAGCCACTCCTCTAAAGGGTGATCTAAGTGCTCAAATGCACACTCTGCACATTCCCTAATTAAGAAGTCTACTGGGATGCGCCTTGAAAGCTGGGCACATATGCAGAGCTTGAATGTATGGAGATAGATAGAGCTCTGGGAAGCTGAGTAATGCACTGTGCTCCAAGAGCTGAACACAAGCAGGATGCAAAGCAGAAAATTAAGCCACAAAGGGAATGTGAAGGTGCTTTAGGGGGGGAAAATGGAAGTTACTTTACTTGGCTCAGTTTAAAGGTGCATTCTGGGTCAGCTCACCTCATTTTTTTGTATCTATCATCCATTTTCAGAAGTACAGTGAATAAAGGTAAATATGCAATCTGAGGTGCTTGCAAGTCAAAGTGTGTTGTGTTTGTTTTTGTATGCAGACCTTCCCTAGACATTACACGTTGAAATCTGTGAGTTTGTGGCAGTCAGCTAAACAAGGAAATCAATAATAACTCATGTACCTGTGCGTCCCAGCGTGCGCCCTCCATGTACAACCCATGTATGTAGGACCCTTCACGTGGTGGAGAACTGAAGTCCTCACGATTCTTCTTCGTGACATCACACTGCAGACACATGCTGTCCAGGGGCCACTCGTTTCTGTCATACAAGCACAGAAAGATTTCCTGTTATCAAGTCAAGTGGGTTTCCATCATGTTTTTATACCCTAATGCAGAGCAACCCTACCTTCTTGCCATAGCCTGCATGATGGCTGTGAGGAAGGACTGGGGGTTGAAGAAGCCAGCCAGCCACACTACAGAAGGTAAGATGAAGTCAGCTGACCATGCTTCCAGCTCCCTGATCCTGGCCAGCAGGTCAGTGAACCAAAGGGCCAGGCCAGACATGGAGGGATATGCCCGTTTGGTCCAACTCTCTGGCACCATGTCAAGGAAGATAGCATTCTGAAGGTTCTCCATGTCACTGGTCATGGTCAGTTCTCCCTGATGGATGGGGGTCACAGGGCAGAGAGCAGATGAGATCATTCATTGTGAAAAATCTTTTAAAATATACT
This sequence comes from Paratilapia polleni, assembly GCA_015106735.1. Classification (NCBI taxonomy): domain Eukaryota; kingdom Metazoa; phylum Chordata; class Actinopteri; order Cichliformes; family Cichlidae; genus Paratilapia; species Paratilapia polleni. Next base: position 7,093 of record VUQI01055046.1, on the reverse strand, counting down.
GCTATATGTTTTACTTGAAAGCATGAAAAAAAAAGTCTTAACAGATACCCCAGTGACGCTCCTATGAGCCCTGGTCACATCACAAAGTGAGGCAAAATAGCTCTCTGAGCTTGTTAGCCTGCTAACTAGATAGAGTCAAAAACAGGGCAATAAAATCACACTGTCACAACGGAGCAATTTCTTTTTTCTTTTTTCTTTTCTTTTCTTTTCTTAGCTCTCCTTTCTTTAATTTCTGCTAAACTTGGACATGGCAATCTGTGTAAGGCTAAAGAGAAACAACAGCCAGCCTTCTATATTGTTTACCCTGCTCTCCAACAGTTTGTTGCTAAGAGTTACAGCCATCATTGCTTTTACTGTTTTATTCAGTGACTACCTTCCTTTTAACATGATTAACAAAAGGTCAGAATCACAGATTGAAAAATATTAAAATACACTCTCTGAGCAGAGCTACTTCTTCCTCTCGTGCATCACTGAGGAGAGACAGGAAGGAGGTATAAAGTGGTATTACAAGATAGGAAGGACCGCGGCTAGCTGGTTAGGTAAGGCCTCAGTCACACAGGCCTTAGAGTCTGGTCAGCAATCCCCTGGCAATCACTGATTGCAAGGGAAAAATGTGTATTCCATGACCAGTTGGTGAAGGTTGCTGGCTGTTGCTGGGTGAAGCAAAGACATCCTTGTGATTGCTTTGGTCACTAGCAGATTGCTGTGGTTGCCCATAGGTTGCATGGAAGATGCCAATTTGTCTGCAAACACTCACTAACTAACAGACAGTGTGCTAACAAACCACCAAGTGGTAGCAAACTGGAAAAGGAGAACATCCGCCATCAAATTAAAAGTTGTGCCTTACCACTGAAAGCAGCACGTTTCAAAAGACGCAACTTTTACTTTGAAAGCAAACAGTCTCCATTTCCAGTTTGCATTGCACTCTTCCTAGCTTCATTACTGCTTAGCGAGTAGTTGGGGAGTGTTTGCAGACGACGTCTTCAATACAAACCACAAGCAACCTTGGCAATCTGCTAGCAACCAAAGCAATTGCACAGAGGTTTTCAATGCAGCACCATATAACACGTTGCGACCAATTTCACCTGGCAACAGCAAACAACCTCCTGCAACCACTAGCCAACCAGTCGGGGAATACCTATCTTCCCCTAGTGACCACTGGTTATGGGCGGTCGGCAACTGGTCTCTAGCCCTGTGTGTCTGGGGTCTAACTTCATTAGCTACCACTGCAACACAATACTAACAGCAGTACTACGATGTTAGTACTACTGTTGTTTCTTCACATTCTTTTTTATGATTTTGGTCAAATGTTTCAAACTGAAAAATCTTACATATTACACCTTTAATAGAGCATTATAGTATTTAGTGGGAAATGGAATTTAGTTTTAACAAATATGTATAAATGTGCATAGCTACAAATATTGTGTTTTCATAAACTTAGAATGAGACTACACATATCTACACAGACAGCAGGTCCTCTTCCGTGAAGCCCAACATATTAGCCAGCCATGTTTCGCTCCAAACCCTGGCTGTAAGGACGGACACTTCTACATTGATATTACGGTCACTGTAGGTTATCCCACATGCTAGATTCAGTTGTTTACAATTTTTAACCTCACCGCAAAATACCACCAAAACCCACAATGTTCCTTTAAGTGTTAAGAACTCTGAGTTTTTTGAGAATCATAACCGTATGCTTATACATTACTTTATCTGGTAGTTTAACAGATAAAGTAACATAAAAATAGACAGTGCTAATAAGCTACAATATTCCCTTTTGTTTTTGACACTGCCTGTTTATTCCGTTAAAGTTCATTAATGTCAAGACAGTTTGTTAATGTCAAATTCAACAAACCTGAATATGATGCTAAAGACTTGTACGGATTCACTTGTCGCTGCGAATGCATTTATAGAATGGGAGGATTCCATTAAAATGTTTGATTTTGCCATCTGAACTGCTGGTGTGACTGACAGGTTAGCTCAATATGAAACTGAAACATTTACACAGGTATTGGCAAGGCCATGTGTTGTGTCCCTTTGTCACTGAAAATGGATAAATCAAATTTATTACTGCATTTTTTTAACAAATCTTTAAGTTGATATTGTGTTGATACAGTACAGGTGTACAGGTTTGTTGTAGTAGTGTAATCACCACAGCCTTGCTGGGCTGGTGATGTCACCAAAAATGCTATTATTATTCCATTGCCATTGTTTGCTGTACTTTAATGAACAAGCTGCTTGTGGATATGAGAAAAATCTGTTGTATAATTTGGCTTTCACGCTCTTTCTGATCATCTGGAAATATCCATTTTAATTAGGGCGAGTGTTCTCAGTGCTGACAGCTGCTGCGTTTGTTGTACAAAAACTTCATTGTTGGTATGTGAATATTCTTTACAGGAAGGAACAAGGAGTTTGACATGTCACTTCCTGTTTGTCTATGCAGTTAAACATTGGAGGTGACACCTCCGAACTACTTAAGGTGCTGAATGGTAACAAGCCCTCAGAAACCAGTGAGGCATACATAAACATGGGGATGAGCATGCCATGCCAGATAAGGAAACATGCTGTAAGATAGCCAAGAGAAGATGGCACTGAAGAGTAATGAGACAGTATGCAAGTGAAAACAGTGGTGTCCTTCACCTACTGATAGTGTAGCTGATGTATTGCTGATGTATAGATACCTATATGTGACATAAGAATTCTTTATGAGGTTGATAAGGTTCTTTGGGTTTATCTACATCAGTGAGTTTATCGTGAACCACTCCGCAAAATAATCCATCAGTTCAGCCATTTCACACTCAGCCCCACGGCACTACGAAGCTCCATCACCTCACCCAGGCTAACATTCTGATAGTTCCTATTTATTCCACTATAAAGACAAAATATGATTCCATTTGCTGGTACAACAGTCTACACGGCTTTTAAATCACTGAGGCGATTTATTGAGACTTGTAGTGCAGGGAGATCGAAGCCTCATAACTCCTGACAAATGCATTGACACATTCCCCCCTTTCTCTTTTCGTTTGTTGTTAACACATGACTCAGTCAGGCTTGACACAGAGAGTGCCGACGTCTCATTCCTTTCTGTTCATTCGTAAGCCAGATTTCTGAGTCACTCTTACGACCGGGCTTCTGACAAACAACAGAGAAAAAGATTTTGTTATTCAGGAATACTAATGAAGCAGCTTGTTGATGTCAACAGCAGACGAGCCTATGTAAAGTGAATCATACAGTGGATATAAAAAGTGTACACACCCCTGTTAAAAAATGAGACCACAATAAATCATTTCAAAACTTGTGAAAAATGTGAATTCAACTGAAAACAAACAAATTTGTTAGGGGAAAATATATATATATATATATATATATATATAAAGTACAATAATATGGTTGCATAAGTGTACACACCCTTAAAGTAATGCTTTGTTGAAGCACCTTTATTTTTAATCACAGCATTCAGTCTTCTTGGGTAGGAGTCTATCAGCATGGCACATTTTGACTTGGCAATATTTGTCCACTCTCCCTTGCAAAAGCACTCCAAATCTGTCAGATTGTGAGGGCATCTCTTGCGCACAGCCCTTTTCAGGTCACCCCACAGATTTTGTATTGGATTTAGGTCTGGGCTCTGGCTGGGCCATTCCAAAACTTCAGTTCTCTTCTGGTGAAGCCATTCTTTTGTTGATTTGGATGTATGCTTGGGGTCATTCTCATATTGAAAGGTGAAATTCCTCTTCATCTTCAGCCTTCTAGCAGACACCTGAAGGTTTTGGACCAAAAGTGACTAGTATTTGGATTTGGTATAATTCCCTCCACCTTGACTAAAGCCCCAGTTCCAGCTGAAGAAAAGCAACCCCAAACCATGATACTGAAACCACCATGCTTCATCGTGGGTATTGTGTTCTTTTGGTGATGCAAAGTGTTATTTTTGCGCCTCCCTGGCCAGTTTTCATCTTGTCTTTTCATCAGTTTTGGGGGTACATCCAGTTCTTTGCAATGTCACTGTTGTCCCATATTTTCTCCACTTTTTGATGTCTTCACTGTGTTCCATGGTATAGCCAATGCTGTGGAAATTTTTTGTACCCTTCTCCTGACTGATACCTTTCAACAATAAGATCCCTTTGATGCTTTGTAAGCTCTCTGCAAACCATGGCTTTTGCTGTAGCAGGCAGCTGAGTACTTTATTTAGGGTTAATCAGTCTCTTTAATTGATGGCAGGTGTGTACGCAAGAAGACTGAATGCTGTTTTTTATTCTTTATATTTTTTCCCCTAACAGATTTGTTTGTTTTTCAATTGAATTGTACAGGTTATAGGTCACATTAAAGCTGGGAAAAGTTTTGAAATGATGTATTGTGGTCTCATTTTTTAACATGATAAAAACCTGACATTTTAACAGGGGTGTGTACACTTTATATATCCACTGTAGGTGTTGAGGATTAACTGAGGCATTTTATGGTGGGGATTCAAGTTACAGTTCACTTGAAGTTCAGTTGTTTTGCATTGAACGTGTTTAGCTGTTAGTACCAGTCCTACTAAGCAAGTGATTGGCGATTTAATTGAGTACAGGACATCTCTAGCAAAATGAATAAAATACAATGGGATCACACTGTGCTGGCTGTGAAAAACAACAAACCTCGTTGATTACTTTGGATGATCTAGAATGTTCTAAATGGCACTAAAGTGTAAAACAGGTTTTGTGGTCATTTAATTAAACAAAACATTTACTTCCATTTGTATATAAAAAACATGTGAGATCTACATAAACTAGTAAATGTTCAAAAGTCTCTAATTTAGTGAATCCTGCAGCAATCAGTTCATTCCACACAAATGTTTAATTAATCAAATTACCAAAACCAAAATGTTGTGCTGTGAACCTGTGAATCAAGGTGGGCCCTAGGGATCTAGGCCCCCATGGCAGCTGCCTACTTTGCCTGGTTGGTATATAGCCTTGGAAGGATAATGGCTAATTGGTGTTCTTATCTATTCTGATGATGTAAGCAATTGACCTCTGCAGTTATAATGAATCAGTGGAGTCAAAATGTTTAAAGCTTCTGGTCACAGCTATGAGTGGATGTAAGTTTATAATAGGAAAAAAAAACATACAAAAAGCAATGCCTGAAATTCTTTATGTATTCTGCTTACCATTTTGTTGTGTTAACATATCAGTTATTGAGACTGTTGTTATCAGTCTTCTATATCACCAATTAATCCCTTAACTACTAGTTATGCAAAAGGATGCCCCTATAGTAAAAACACACCCAACTATCACCAGGCTCTGAAGTTCATTTCAGCTTTGAAGGAGCTCATGCAAGCTTGCACATCATGTGTGAGTCATGATTTGTACAGAAGACCATCCTATTATGGTGTATGTACTGTATGTTATGCATCTTGTACAACAACCAAGAGACCAGCATATATTCATATACAGTATACTTGGTTATCACTATATTGACAACAAAGCTGACTTGGACGTGATGCAACGTACCCCTGCCAGACACATGCTGTGTAGCCAAATTACAGCTAACTGGTTAAGCATCCCTAAATAAAACTGGCTTTTTGGCAAATGTTAGCTGTTTTGCTTTGCTTATCTGTTAACATGGACAAATTACCTGATATCCAGCGTAGAAGCTAGCTGGCTAAACTTAGCTTGCTGGCTCACTAACACTGCCACTAGCAAAATATTATCTGAAGCTACATGAATGTTTATTTTGTTGACCTCAGGTGGAGTTTGTGTTGGAGTCTGTGTTGTGCACCTAAACTATCATCAGATAGGGTTGGTCACCGTTGACACTGGGAGCAGTAGAAAAGTTCTGAGGCAAGGAACTCAGGAGCGAGCATGAGCGTTACATTCTTTGATTTTCATTGAAAATTTGACTCTTCGCAAAGAAGTCCCGCTGTTGGAGGCAACCGTAAGAGTCAGGGAAGGTCTCATTTTTTGGCAAAAAAAAAGCGTTTAACACGTGAATGATAATAAAACATGTTCAATTCAGGTTTACATATTCAAGCTCACTGTTTTCACGTTATGACCTGTTTAATCTGACTGGTCTCATTCTCCTTGGCAGCTGTTTATACAGAGAAGAGCCGGATGTCCGCCTCAGAAGTGGGTGGAGACCAAAACAGAGCCAAAGGATGAGTAAATATTTGTCAGTTAAACAGAAACATGACTCGAAAACAACAGTAATATTGCTTAGGCAGCTGTTTTCTAACACTTAATGTGAATGTGGCTTTTTTTCTCTAATGTAGTTTTAATGACTTTATTATGGAGTCCTCTAATGCTCACTGACTACTTTTGTTTAAACTCAGATTTGCATTACTTTGCAATAACTTTGTGTTCTCTAGCAGTATGCATTACATTCCTTTCTGATTTTAAACATAGTGATATGAACAGGTGGTGTATAGGCCCAATCCAATTATCACACTGAAACTTAAGGGAAAGAATGCAGATACTACAGAAAGGAGAGATGATGTGGCATTATGCAATTAGTGCTCATAATTTATTTGAAAAGACTGATCTCCAACAGTATCCAGCTGCTGTTATCTCCAGCTGCTGTTCCACATGTGGCTATTCCAGCAATACATCCAAACAATAACCACAGCAAATACACTATATTGCCAAAAGTATTCGCTCGTCTGCCTTCACACTCATATGAACTTGAGTGACGTCCCATTCTTAATCCATAGGGTTTAATATGATGTCGGCCCACCTGTTGCAGGTATAACAGCTTCAACTCTTCTGGGAATTTTTGACCATTCTTCCAGAAGTGCATTTGTGAGGTCAGACCCTGATGTTGGATGAGAAGGCCTGGCTCGCAGTTTCTGCTCTAATTCATCCCAAAGGTGTTCTATCGGGTTGAGGTCAGGACTCTGTGCAGGCCAGTCAAGTTCTTCCACACCAAACTCGCTCATCCATGTCTTTATGGACCTTGCTTTGTGCGCTGGTGCGCAGTCATGTTGGAACAGGAAGGGGCCATCCCCAAACTGTTCCTACAAAGTTGGGAGCATGAAATTGTCCAAAATGTCTTGGTATGCTGAAGCATTAAGAGTTCCTTTCACTGGAACTAAGGAGCCGAGCCCAACTCCTGGAAAACAACCCCA
>VUQI01055045.1:0-15491 GCA_015106735.1 Paratilapia polleni | reverse complement strand
TGGTTTAATTACTGCTGTCTTAAAGGCCTGTGGTACGTAGCCCGTTAATAAAGATAGATTGAGTATATCTAAGATTGAAGCATTAATTAATGGTAGGACTTCTTTGAGCAGTCTTGTAGGGATGGGGTCCAATAGACACGTTGATGGTTTAGAGGAAATAATTATGGAAGTTAACTCAGAAAGATCAATCGGAGAGAAAGAGTCTAAATAAGAATCGGTATTTTTGAAAGTTGCAGTAGATAACAATACGTCTGTGGGACAGCTGTGAATAATTTTTTCTCTAATGGTTAAAATTTTATTTGTAAAGAAATTCATGAAGTCATTACTAGTCAGAGTTAAAGGAATGTTTGGCTCAACAGAGCTCTGACTCTTTGTCAGCCTGGCTACAAAGAGTCAAATGTCAGTATATTATCTATATATAATTAACCCAGGTTTAGAAGACCTAGTTTGATGGGTGTTTTTTTTAGCGGCAATTAAACCACCAGCATGAAGATGAACACATCAATCTCAGTAATCATAAGTACCCTAAATCTGTCCTAACCAGTTAGACTTCAACACATGGCCTATCAAATGAGTGCCCATTCATCTTCACCACTTGGCATGTTCTAAATGTGTTTGATTTTAAACTACTTTAAATATTGTTACAGTTAATTTTATACAACTGAACTATGAATGCTTTTCAAAATGACAAACTTTGCATTTATGCTAACATTTTGAGGCAGAACCTGAATATTTTAGACATGTACACATGTACACATACATTTAGCTATTTGTTTTACCTAAATTCCCCAATTAATTCATTTCAACTTAGTTTTAATTTATTATCCATTGCTATTGAACGGTTGCCATTTTTCATTACTTTTAGTTTAACCATTATTAATTTAATCCTGGGTGCAGGTGCCTGCTCATTACTTTCAGCTTTAATATTCCAACCATTTACTAACTATTTAGATTATTTGATAGATTTTTTTTAAATAAAAATAAAAAAATACGGTAGCTTTTAATTTGAAGTTCCATTCCGGAAATGGCAAACCGTTCGCTTCACGCTCATTGGCTGGTTTGGCTCGATAGTTTGCAAGTTGCTGGCTGAGGAGCTCGGTGCTAACGCCAGTAGTATTCACGTTTAGCGAGCTACGGTGAAGAACGGTCGAGAACCACTCTAGGCGAAGAACAATGCCTCGAGTATATATTGGACGACTGAGCTATCATGTCCGTGAAAAAGATATTCAGCGATTTTTCAGCGGATATGGAAAACTAATGGAGATCGATTTAAAAAACGGGTGAGTTTTCGGAGGGATTTGTAAGCGCGAGTCAGCTTCGTAGCTAGCATGGAAGTTAGCCATTCATGCGAACGACGTCACAGACACAGGGACATTTGACTCTTTTATCCAGATTTATTTTATTTCAATAGTTTAGTGTGGACTGTAAAGCAAGATTTTTAATACCTTGTGTTAGTATTGTTATCGTAAATGTAAATCGCTTTATTTCTTTAACTTTTTTCCTCCTCGTGTGGCAAATGTCGCGTGGCCAACATGGCGTCTTTTCATTTTGCACAGCGCGGGGCTAGCTCGGAGCTAACGTGGGCTAACTCTGACTAGCTAATTAGTTCAATGGGAATAAATGGGGACTTAACATATGACTCAATATCATTTGATGTGGCTTTTGTTTTAACATTTTATTAAAACATTTCTTTTGCAGCTATGGATTTGTGGAGTTCGAGGATAACCGAGATGCCGACGACGCCGTGTACGAACTGAACGGGAAGGAGCTGTGCGGGGAACGGGTGATCGTCGAACATGCCCGGGGGCCGCGACGAGACCGAGATGGCTACGGTGGGGGTTACTGGGGTGGTGGGCGCAGTAAGTGCAGTCTATTACAAGATACCCTCTCTTCCCCTTCCCCTTGGGGTGAGGTGTCGATGTGGACTGCACAGACAGCTGTTTGAATGTTTCACGGTGACGCTAATTTTAACAGACTTGCTGCATAGGTTTACAGATACTCAGCTGGCTCTTGATCCAATTTTCAGGTACATTTCACAGTTTATAGCCAGAAGCCATGAATTTCATGTTAATGACTCACGTGGGTAGTTCTTCATGGCGCAGGTTGCATGCATAGTTGTAGGTAGCCTTGCTATTCTTGTTGTTCATTGTATTATGAAGTAGCTTTATCACATGTAATCAGGATTTGTTTTCATTCTTATTAATCAGGGAATCCAGGTTGGTTTGATATCACCCAGCTGAACAGTTGTTCTCAGTCTCAACCACCAGGGGTTGATGCCCTGCAGGTTTTTGCTCCTCCTTAGTGATCATGGGCTACATGTATTTGTTTGTGCTTCATTTGATTGCAAGGGGCAACAATCTGCAAGCTTTTAAATAGCAGACATCTGAGTCTAGACTCTAGAGTCACTTAGATAAGATAGCTTTATCACAAATTGCAAAGTTCTCTTGTAACATAACCGTCACTTGGATGAGCCATGTGAAGGTGTGAATTCCAAATTTGTTGCTTGTGCTGAAAGAGAAGAAGGGGAAAAAGAGCTAAACACATCACCACATACTTAGCTAGTTTAGTTTGATTTGAATCACTAGGAGTAGACTATTTTCATGTGAAATGTGTTTTAACTTTGGTATAAATATATTTTTTTATATTCAACATTAACAAAAGTCCTTGATGTTTCAATTTGAAAGAGTCCAGTTGCGGGCTGAGGCTGAGAGTCCATTGAGGCTAAAGATGACTGGCTAAGATGACTGCCTGTCCCGTTTGGCCTTGGCTTTCACCTTACAATGTGTGTGTGACCTTTGCCCCCCCTTGATCCTTGGCTGACCTAACCGGAAGCCATGATGACAGCAGCCTTTTGCCAATAGACCAGGGGTGATGGTGAGGATTGCCATTGGTTTTTATGTTGACAGCAAACATAAGTGGATCGGCTCCTTTACAGAACTTACAATCTAAAGAAATGCTGTAAGTGCAAAACTGGAAAAAAAAAAAGAATTTCAGACTGACATCCAGTTAAATAACAAATACCAATTGCCAAAGGTTCGGTGTTTTAACACCATTATCAATTTGAACAGTGTCCCTGACCCCAGCCTTTGTGGATGCCTCCTTTCTGTTTGTGTTACAGGATACAGAGGTCTTGAAAGAACATCACTGTCCATTTGTTTATGCAGCTATAGCATCACAGAGTGATGTACTGGAGTAAGACAAGAGTCGCTGCTTTGTTTTTGTTTTTGTTTTTTTGTTTTTTTGTATTGCCGGAAACAGATGCAGTGGTGTTCTTTGCAGCAGAGAACAACTTCCAAATGCTGAACAATACAAACTTTAAAGAGCCCATGCAGTGGCTTGTAGATCACTTATTTGAAGCTGTTTGAAAATAGGATCAAAGAAACCCCTTTCATTATTGAATTCAAATTTATACCCCCATGGACATTGATCTGGAAAGTCGCTGCCTTGTGTGCATTTGATAGCCCAGGCCAGTAGAACTTTGAGTCTGTCAGTTGCGTGGTTTCTGACTTTTTTGTGTGTGCTGTCATTCTTAAAGGTAGCGGTTATAGCAGCCGGAGCCGCTCTGGCAGGGACAAATATGGACCTCCAGTCCGTACCGAGTACCGCCTCATTGTGGAGAATTTGTCTAGTCGCTGTAGTTGGCAGGACCTGAAGGTAAACACGGGAAAATAAACCCTCCTTTAACTGTGGGGATTCATCAAATCGAGATAATTTATGCCACATAACTGCTCAGACAAAACTAAATACTCAGCACTTTGTGTCCCCCGTCCACCAGGACTTCATGCGTCAGGCAGGAGAGGTGACCTATGCAGATGCCCACAAGGAACGCACCAATGAGGGCGTGATCGAGTTCAGGACCCACTCTGACATGAAGAGGGCTCTGGAAAAGCTGGATGGTACCGACATCAATGGGCGGAAGATTCGTCTGGTGGAGGATCGACCTCGCAGGCGTCGGTCCTACTCTGGCAGCCGCTCCAGGTGAGCCACTATTTGGCTGCAGGATAGGTTCTTTCATGCCAGAGAGTTGCTGATTTGTGTTTTGAAGACGAGCCCGTCTTTGTGAATAAGTGTTAAGAGTTTTAGTTGTGTTTAACAAGAATTTGCTTTTGTTTTTGACTTGTGTGCCGTCATCCCCAGATCTCGCAGTCGTCGCCGGTCCCGCAGCAGGAGAAGCAGAAGCCACAGGAGCAGGAGCTCAAGGAGTCGCTCCAGATCCCACTCGAGGTTAGGATGGATGTATTCTAGGAAATGGGAGCAGTAAAATAGAGATTTGAGTTCTAGTTTAAGTACTGTTATTGATGACCTGTAGAAGCTATTTGTTCAATGAAGCATTCATTTACTTTTAATTTTAACATTAATGGACATGAACTGTACTGAGCTTGACTTCTATTTCTACAGGTCTCGTTCCCGCAGCAATAAGAGACGTCGTCACTCCCGCTCCAGGTCTGGGAGGAAGTCTCGCTCCAAGTCAGGAGAGCGTAAATCACGTTCCCGCAGGTCTCGTTCTCGATCTCACAAATCCAAATCTCGTTCACGCTCTCGCAAATCTCGGTCCCGTTCAGCTGACCACAAATCCAAGTCTCGTTCAAAGAGCCGTTCTAAGGTAAAGTCGGAACGGGATTCTCGTAGTCGATCAAAGGAGCGGTCTGCTGACAAGAAGTCCCGCAGTCGCTCAGCCTCCCCAGTAGAGAATGGAAAAGAGGAGCGTGCAGCCAAATCTGCCTCCCGCTCCCCATCACCACAGGAGGATGACCACCGGTCACAGTCCAGAGAAAAGCGCTCAGCCTCACGCTCAAAATCCCGTTCGAAGTCCCGCTCAAGGTCTCGTTCCAGGTCTCGCTCGCGGTCTAGATCACCTTCTCAGGATTAGTGGAGATGAAGACGGGAGATGTTCTCTTATTGTTGGGCTTGATCCTTATGCTGTACATAGTGAGCAGTGTTGTAATAACTGGCTTATGCTTCTGATTTTTCTTTTCTCCTTCAAATGTGCATTTGTCTTTTAACTTGTTAAAGCAGGAGTTTATTAGACCATCAGCCACAATACCGTGACTGCTTTTTGGACTTGTTTCAGATGATCTGCCCCCTAAAAATGACAAATTGACACAAATTATGTTTGAAAGAAACGGGTACTAGTCTTAAAAACTTGAGAGCTACAACCTGAGGAAGTTCACCTCTGTGAACCCCGATTGGTAAAGTTTAGGTTTGTCTTACTATTCTTTCATTAAAAGTTGTTTATTGCGCAGTGAAGATTAAGTTGTCTGAATTGTCCCCAGTTGCAACAGTTTGCTTTGGTTGGTAGTCTGATAGTTTGCCGCCATTGTGTCTCCAGTCCACTTAAGTCATTTTTTAGGATTACTGTGTTGTACTCATTCAGCTCGCATGATTGTTGGAGAAGAGTAGCATTTGGCCGCAGCACTGGAGCAGTTTAATTTTTGATCTGTGCGCTCAATCGCGTTCTCAAGGAATCAGTCAGTCTTTGTGTTAAACAATGCGTATCTAGGATGCAACAGCTTGTACTGCAGAACTGCATATTTTCAAGAAAATGAGGGTTTGTATTTCACTTTTGAACAACTTGCATTGTAGGTGGATTATTTTTGATCCTTTTTAACCTCTTGTACATAGACTGTAATCAGCACAAAGCGATTTGTTCCTTTTTCATCTTTTTGTAGCTAGGTATGTTTTCGGGGGAGGGAGGGTGGATCTGTAACCTTAGGCAGGTTATCTGTTGAGACCCATTATTTTAGTTTATGGATTTAAGTTTGTCTAGAGCTTCCTGTGCAGTGTCCTGTTTTTCTCATTTCCTGCATTGCTCTGATTGCAGCCCTGGTAAGCTTTTTTTTTTTTTTTCCCTCAGTTCAGTCCAGGCTGAAGGGTTTTTCAAAGCCTTTGATTATTTAAGGTGTACTGGTAATAGTACTATTCTTGAACTGGAAAGGTAGATGCATTCACATCTGTTGGAAGGGCTTCCTGTGGGTCAGTAAACATCAGAATTGCTGAATGCAGCCACACTCTCCATCTTGTGGAACACTTTTTTTTTTTTTTTTTTCCCTCCTCCCCAACATGAATTGAGATCTAATGGAAAATGTCTTTTTTTTTATGGTATGTTCAATAAAAGATCTTCATTAAAACAAAATCTTGCTGCTTGATGTTTTGTGTCTGGATTATAAAAACCTTGACTGCAGTATTGACATGACCTATATCCTGCTAATTATATAATAAACGCGCTCTCATTATAGGCTGCTTCTCCGGGAGAAATGAGCAGAATGTGTTTGTGAGCAGAAACAGTCCATTTCTATTTTTAATAAAACCGTCAGAGCAGCTGTTTTACGGTCTTGCAGCTAATCGATGGAGCACTATATTATTTTAACCTATCGACCATTACAGAAAGTGGAGAGACGCACTGGAAGTCTGTCTTTTGGCGTTATATTATAACCAACAAGCGGTGACTGTACCGTGGGCCCGCGCATGCGCAGTCAGAGCCCCGGAGCCGCAGGAGATCAGAGCTGGTAAGCCAAATTTCAGTTCCCGAAATCTGAAAACACGAATTTAATTCATTTTTATAACTTTTCTCTAATTATAGAACACAGAAGCATCTTTTAGTCATGCAGGTTTTAAAGGGAAAACCGCCAGTCTGTTTTTTTTTTTTTGTTTTTTTTTTCCTCCGAGGTAAACCGTTTTGGCGTTAGAGATGTAATCAACCACAAAGCTGTTCATCTTTAATATATAAATTTGATAATGGCACGCGGGTTTTTGATCTAGCCGGCTTAAATGCATTTTGATTCTAGAAGCAGTTGCGCCAAGGTTTCAAAAATATCCAACACTCTTAACGCTGTTATGAGGTGAAAATGTTGCTCATTCATTAGATAAATTGCCGGAATGGCTGATAAGGTTATTTTTTTTCAGTAAACGGGATTTTCACAGGAACTGAGCCACTGCTTTTACACATTTTTTGCCTCATGGATTTCAGATCCTCCGCCATTTTAACTGAAATGCTGTATTTTAGTCTGTGTCGTTGTGTGTGTGTGTGTGTGTGTGTGTGTGCAGACTTGTGCTTGTGCGTAAATATTGGTGTGTCACCATTATTCCCGTCTTTTATTGGAAGTAATGGATGGCTGTTAAAAGTTCCACAGGGTCATGGCTGTTTTCTTCTTAAAAAGAAACACTTAACAAAAATGTATTTTTTTTGTTAAGTTGGGTGAAATCGCCGTAAAATTATAAGTATCTCCTGTAGTCTGAACTCAGCAATAGCCTTGTATTGAAGGTTAAAAGCAGTAACAGTATTCTGGTAAATGAAACAAAAACAACAAAAAAAAAGATTCAAGGTAGCAGAAAAGAAGGTCCATAATAACTTAAGATTTCAAATCAAGCCAGTTTTATCTTCCCATTCCCTAGTCAACCTTTGAACGAATACTTAGTAAAAAACCTGGACAAAGCTTAAAAAGATAAATGGGTGGGATCCCTCTTCTGTCCATACTGTGACACTCTTTGTCAGGTTTCAAATACATCTACCATAAATCTTTACGGTAACACATAATGTTAAAGCTATAAACCTGTTACCCTGTAAGCCCTTTGCACCAGACAGCATTACTTTGGACTGTTCCTCATACTGTGCTTTTCAGTGCTCCAGCACAACAGACTGGGACACCGTTATGAGTGCCAAAGTGAACACGGAGGCTCCATCCAAAGAACCAGACTGTACCCCTATGGACGCGTCATCCTCGTCTCCCACCGAGACCATCCTCATCTGTGGGAGTGATGGTGTGGCCAAGAAGACTCGGCCTCAGCCCCACACCACCACGGCTCTCCTACTGCCAGGTGAGCTCATGTCTGAGGATGGCACCTCAGCTATATGAGTTAACAAGAAGCTGTCTCCACAAATATGGTATACATACCCTGCTAAAGCACTTTTAAGGAAGATCCTGTCTTCTGACATACTTAACTGAAGAACAAATTGAGAAGAGAGCCTTTAGGTAACCAATAATGTTTATACACACTAATAACTAATAACTTGCAGTTAATAATTTACCTAATAACTAGGAAATTGTAAGGCCATGGTTCAAAAATCACACCTGAAATGTTTAATCTCATTCAATAGGCATGATATCCCAAAGCAAAGGTCATTATAATGGCTCACTTAATAAAGTCACACACATACAAATATATGTTCAAAAGATACAACTGATCAGACTGGGTGATGCCTCAAAGAATATTTAAGATACTACAAATAACAATTCAGTCAGTTTAATCACTCATCATTGCATGTGCAACTGTAATAACTTTAATCATTTTTCAAGTTAAAAATTGTGGAAAAAATGCGACACATTCCCAAATTCCAGCCTTTAAGATGCCAAGATTTGCTGCTTCTCTTTATCATGTTTATTAGTAAACTGAATATCTTTGAGTTTTGATCTTTTGGCCAGAGAAAGGAAAGCTTTTGATAATATTTCCTTCAGCTCACCAAAGTCGTGTAATTTTTCACTTTTTTGATGTAAAGAAACAAAGGGTTAACCACTTCTATGTTATGTGCATACAAAACTTACCAAAATAAAACGTTAGTTGTAGTCTTTGTCAATGTGGTTACATCTGTGAACCCAAAAAGCACCAGGAGGCACTGGTGCACATGTTAATTGAGGCTGGGATGTCTACATGACGTGAAATGTTGTGTTTTTATTGTAATACATATTGTAAAAGCAAACCCACTTTGGAAACTAAACTGATATAAATAAAATAAAAATTAAAAGTTAAATTAAAATGAAAACTCATGAAGGTACTTTCAGCTGTTCCTTTATTTCTCAAGGGGTCACCATGGCGGATGGATCCTCATATTTGATTTGGCACAGATTGTTTTTACGCCGGATGCCCTCTTGACACAACACTATCATTTATTCGGGTTTTGGGCTGGCTCTAGGAGTACACGAGCTTGTGACCCCCTGAGGCTGGATTTGTGTCTCTTCCCTGTCTCAGTCCGGGGATTTTTAATGTGTTAGACAAATGTGTTAACCATTAGTAACTGGTAGATCAACCATGCTCAGATGTGCTGATAAAAACATAAATTCCTAAAACAAATACTATTTGCCTGGTTATCAGGGCAACAAAGTGCAGTTCATTTACTGATTACAGTGAGCAATATAAAGGGAAAAAAGGAAAATGCATTATATCATGTTGTGCTTGAAGTTTATTAATCTAAGTGCATCTTTTTCCTCAGCTCCTGGCCATCAGAAAGTGGAGGTGACTCCAGCTGTTGCAGTGGGAACCCCAGGTAAAGGCAGCAGGGCCAATGAGATGGCCACGCCTGCCCTGACAGCACAGGTGGGCGGGGCTTGTAGCATTGTCCATGTCCTAGAGTTGAAGGAGGGGATGGCCATCCTGCCCAGTAGCAACCTCAAGGTAAAGTGATATTTCTGGCTTGAACATGCTTTAAAATTCTATTTAGTTCTTTTAGGTATAGCAGCCCATCTAGCTCATATAGGCCCCCAATGTATCAAATACATTTCAGCATTGATTACAGGCATATACAGTTGTTTTTATTTTTATTTCAACTGTAATCAAGTCAAAAATAACTTTTCACATGTATGAAATCAGCTTTGATGCCTTTATATCCTACATTTGTTCATTCAGGCATTTTTTCCACATTAACAGTGAGAAAAGTGAATATATAACTGCTGGTATGAGTGAAATTAATATTTAACATTTGGGTAAGAGAGACCTGGGACTTACTTGATTCGAGTAGTTTAAAGGTTGCCACAGTAACAGAGCCAAACTACTAAAACAAAATGTCATGCACACTATTGCAAATTAAAGAAAAGGATGTGCTAATCAGAAGAGATCTTTACAATGATCACATTTAGTTTTCCAGGCTCTGAAAGAATCTGAAACAGAACAGACAAGGAAACAACAGGAAACAGTTCATAGATTGTAATGGCCTTATATATTGTTTTCAGCAGCATGAGGTTTGTATAGACATGGACACATTTTGACAGATGGTTTCCATTGATGCGTGTGTGTGTGTGTGTGTGTGTGTGTTTGCATGTGTGTTTGCATGTCTTGTAGTTCTGTGTGAGTGACTTAGGAACTCTGAGCACACTGATCACCCCAGGCACCGCCAGCGGCAACGCTGAACCTGCAGCAGGGACTTCTGGGAGATCCACTGATGCAGAAAGTGCTCCAGACAAGCCAGGTAGAGTCATGGTTACATAAGGTCATAGTAATATCAGGCACAGGCACAAAAATGCTGCATTCTGGTGAATCATTTACATTTTGCGCACACAGAGCTGAAAACAGTTTGGAACCAGTCACTGCCACTTTAAATATATTGTAGTACTTCATACTATCTTTGCTTGTGTTGCACGTGTCGTGCTAGTTAAAACTGCCTCCGCTTTTATTTGAAGTACTAAACAGCATGCCCTTTTCAGTAATCAGCTGTGTGTGTGTGTGTGTGTGTGTATTAAGCAGAAATGAGTAGTAATTACATCAGCTGCAGCAGAGCTCCTCTTGACAAGTGGAGAGGTTGCAGCTGCAGATTTCTTTTAAAAAATATCAAGCAGTTAATATTCAGACATCAAACTCCAGCTGAAAAACATATAAAAGTACAAGACTATTCAATAAATGAAATGGAAAAAGTCAATCAGAGATGCAGAACAGTGTACCACCAGTCTTCACTTGTGGCCCTCTCTTATGTCAGATGTGTTGGCTCCTGCCACCTCTGGGAGAGGTGCAGCTGTGGAGCCAGAGAGGTTGGCACCGGTCAAACCTGAAGTCCAGCTTGAACCAGGACAACAGAACCATGATCCCAGAGCTCAAAGGAACTACACAGAGGAGCTCCGCAGAGACCCCATCACTGACAAGTATGTCCACAGCTGCTCAGTCTTTATGTTTACACACGTCTCTGTATACATAAGAACATCTTTTACTCCCTGCACCTCAGGAGGAGTGCTGGCATAGAGAAGGTCCCAGCAGGTGGGAGGATCTCCTCCCTCAACCCTGATCACCTGAAACCCATGAGGAAGAGGAAAAGGAAGGAGTACCTGAGTCCATCTGAGGAAGACTCTGACATCGAGGGCACGGTGGAACAGCATTGTTATTTCCATTTAACATTGTTTAGATGCATGATTCCCATCTCACCATTTCTTATTATATACTCTTTTGTGGTTTTTTTTACATGTTGTTCAGGATGAGAAAATGGATGATTCTAAAGCAGACGGCCGAAACATCAGAGGAGGTTGGACCAATAATTTCTTACATTTGTGTTTTTGTTGGAGTCATCTTTCATAATTGTTTTTGCCCCTTTTTCTTTATTTCATTTGCCTTAAAATGTTAAGTCAAGTTAAAATAACGTGCAGTATTATGCAATCACATTTAAAACACTGCATACTATTTATTGTAAAGCTGCTGCACTGCATCACGTTGTATCATTTTGTTACTTCATCCAGCAGCTGTATGTTTTTCTCTGACCTTTCATTACATATCCTTTCTTTTTTCAAATAATTTCCTAAAAACATGTGAGGTAGAAGAATAGAAGTAAATATAGTATATAGAAGACATGTTGTAATTGCATCAGAAATTGAACATAAAGCAATATTTAACTTGAGATGAAACTCTTTAGACACAACTGGTGTGAAAAATTGCATTAGCATTGAAGTTTTAATTCCTCTGCATCTTATCTGCCATCAAATTCTTTTCTTCTCACTATTTCTTTTATTTGGAACTTAATAATGTCTTGCATAAATTAATTAAATTAATTGGGTATTTTTGGTGAAGGTGGAGACAGTAAGACAGAGCAGTGGACGTGGGCTCAGTATCTTGAGGAAACCAAAGCTGTTGCAGCTCCTAACAAGCTTTTCCAAGAGGTATGTTTCAATCTGAGCTAGGGGCACACACACACACAAACACCCACACATGATTTTACCACTTCTTTTACTACCACAGCAGCCCTTCCTGTAGCAGGGGTGAAATCTATTGCTCAGAGCAAAGTGGAGTGCAGCACCCTCAAGACAGGGAATAAGAAAAGTAAATTTACCGGGGCCAAAGTAATGTATGCAGCCATTTTTAATAGAATATAATGTTGTGGTTTATTTTTAAAATAATCAAACAGTGCTGAATAAACCTTCTGACCTTGGAAAAAAGGAGTAAGGAACATTTCAAGTAGGATGAGAATGATAAAAACATAACCTCCCCTATTTTATTTGCAGTGCTGTTATCTTGTATAATTTACGGTCACTTTATTTCATTCTCTGTGTTGTACTGAAACATTTGCTCTTTTATCATGCGTCTCAGTCCCAGAGAGTGCCGACAGTGAAGAACGGCTTCAAACAGGGGATGAAACTGGAAGGCATCGACCCGCAGCATCCATCCATGTACTTCGTCCTCACTGTAGCCGAGGTGAGCTAGACGTCCATAACACGGCCAATGAGTCTTAACAGCCAGGCTCCTTATTTAGGATCAAAAGCACACTTACTCATGGAATGCTTTGGATGCAGGAGTTGTTCAGTTAGGTGTCACCTTTTCTCCTGTTATCACGCAGGTCTGTGGTTATCGGCTGCGGCTCCATTTTGATGGCTACTCTGATTGTCATGACTTCTGGGTGAATGCCAACTCCCCTGACATCCACCCTGCAGGCTGGTGTGAGAGTACAGGGCACAAACTGCACACCCCCAAAGGTCAGAGGTGATGACACACTGACACACACGGCAGTCCAAAGAATAAACAGAATTATGCTCTTATATTAAATAAATACTTCAAAAGTGTTTGTCATCACAGTTTGTTTCATCCATACAAGAACTGAAGTTTAGATTTTTTAGTTTTTGTACAAATTAAACACAAAGATAAGGAATGTTAATTAGGTTTGAGTTTTAGGTTTGGTGTTGAGTTGATTTTTTTTTAGATCCAGGGCTATTTTCCCTTGTTTCTAGTCTTTTTGCTGAGCTTGGGCAGCAAAAAGACAAATGAAGATGGTATCAATCCTCATGCCTTGCTCTTGTCGTGAAAAGTGAAATAAGTTTTTCCAAAATGCTAAACCATTCTTCCAAATGCTACACTGTCTTCCAACATGTGACTCCTCTGTGTATTACTGTGTTTCCTGCAGGCTGTAAAGAGGAGGAGTTTACTTGGTCCAACTATCTGAGAATGACTAAAGCACAAGTGGCTCCCAAAGAACTGTTTGCCAGTCCTGGAAGGGTAACTCTCACTGTACAGCACAATATATGGTGGTTGTATTAACCACACACATCAGTGGATGTAGTGAATGATTTAGAGCTTGGAAAACTACAACCTGAAGCTATTTTAATGAAAAGTTTACTTTTGAAAATGTGCACCTTAGATCATGATGTAGCATTGGAGACTTGTACAATCTAAACTGCAGTGATTGGATTTTAATGTAAATACATATAACAAGGACATCATAAAGTATTACACCGCTCTGCATCAAAAGATAAAATTTCTGCTTTCTTCTAGAAAATAGTTGATATTACCTAATTCAGTGATGCTGAGTTAAAAAATACCAATAAATATTTTCAGTCACATACAGTTTTGTCACAAAATGCGAATCTAATTTTTTCACATATGGTCCATTTGTGCTCATTGTATTTCAGCTTCTCCAACACAATTTGCATATTTTCATAGGTTTCTTTTAACTGGACAGGCTGACCAATTGGCACAGATGCAAAGTAATTGCCATTATGCAGTAGGACACATTTTAGGCTGCCTTTGAGCTGTCAGTGAACAACCTCCACTCATCTGCATCATATTCACAACCCATTGCACCCAAAAGACCTTCAACATCAGCACAACAGACAAAGTCATCATCCATTTCAAAGAATGAAATAAGATCCTTCTCACGATGCCTATAAAAGAACATTTGGTTCCTGGAGCCAGGAGGTTTTTCTCACTGAGCCTAGACCCAAGCAACTCAGCTGCTTCCTTTGGCAGATCCAAATCTTGTAGTGAAGCATCCACAGATATAGCAAAAAACATATGGATCATGTTTACAATTGGCACTTGTGGAAAAAAAATGGCATGATACCACAAAATGGATATTATTTTTCAAATCTGCAACCCAAAATTAGAACAAGTGTTAGATTTCATACAGCAAATATGATTCAGGGCGGTGTTATTCCTGTTTGGATGGGTGCTGTAGGCATTATCGATCAATTTTGACAAGTGACCCAGCAGCACAATTCATTTTTCATCACTGCTTTTTGTGTTGAAATTTCATATCGTGTATCACCTTGTCTGTCCCTGCTGCTTAAAGTGATCTTATCAAGTGATGTCTAATATTTTTTCCCGTTTGTTTAGATCGATGTGAAGTGTAGTTTCGAGATAGGAATGAAGCTAGAGGCTGTTGATCGTATGAACCCCTCCCTGATCTGTGTAGCAACCGTCACCGATGTAGTCGACAACCGCTTCCTGGTTCATTTTGACAACTGGGATGACACGTACGACTACTGGTGAGCCTCAGCATCTTTGGGCTTTGGGAAATGATTTAAGCATCTATAATTAATATTATGATTAGGCTAAAAAAAGTCAAAGCAGTGTAGGTTGAGAATAGTGAGAACAGAGTGGATGATCAAATATTTCATTCTGTCATAAAAACAAGTTTAATCATAAATTAATTAAAAATCTGAAAATACATTTCCTGATACTCTTGTGAACTATTCAAGTAGTTTGATTATTATGGTCTGTATTAGTGAGTCAGTATCTACAGATGTAAGATGCTACTTTTCTATCCTCGATCTACCCATGTGACATTTCTAATTCTGTTGATTTGTATTGTAGTAATGATAATGATGATGATAATGTGTTATTTCCTTGTGAGTTGTGTGGTAGTTATATGCTGTGTAAGCACGGTATATTGATTAGCACAAGGGTAATGCCTCTGTTAAAAAAATGTAATTGACTGGACTTGTATATAGCTCATTAACTATTCCGGTGCATTAGCCAGTATTTTGCTAATATGGATGCAAGTCGTTTACTAATTTTTGTAGCTCTGACTGTCCATGTGTACACTCAGTCTGTTCAGAGGTTTTCTCTCTTTGCTACATTTCAGTAAAAGTGACTGTTTTATCAGCTCCAAGTTAAATATAATCAGCTCAGTTTTAACACTGATTGCAGAGCAATGTAGAAACACAAGTGCACAAGTACAACCCCAATTCCAAAAAAGCTGGGACGCTGTGTAAAATGTAAATAAAAAATGCAATGGTGTGCAAATCTCATAAACCCATATTTTATTCACAGTAGAACACAGAAAACATAGTTTATAAAGTGTTTAAACTGAAAAATGTACCATTTTAAGAAAAAAATAGGGTCATTTTGAATTTGATGGCAACAACAGATCTCAAAGAAGTTGGGACGGGGGCAACAAAAGGCTGGAAAAGTAAGTGGTACTAAAACGAAACAGTGGGAGGAACATTTTGCAACTAATTAGGTTAACTGGCAACAGGTCAGTAACATGACTGGGTATAAAAAGAGCATTTTAGAGAGGCAGAGTTTCTCAGAAC
>VUQI01055044.1:13428-33850 GCA_015106735.1 Paratilapia polleni | reverse complement strand
TTGTGGGGTTTTTTAAAAAAAAAAACAAAAAAAAAACAAGAAAAAACAAGACACCAAATGTTGCACACAAGATAAATGAAGGTTTGGGGACCCTGAGAGGGAGGGAAAGGGAGGTGAATTTATCAAAATGTCAGTTTGAGAATGTGTTTGCTGCAAACCATGCAGTTTTTTGTTTTGCTGTATTTCTTTAATTATTTACTGTGTTTGCCCTTTTTTTTCTGGAGGACTTGTTCTTTAGAGTATCTGGATTGCTGCGTGTTTTGTGTGAGGAGCAGATTGTTTGGTTTCTTTTTGGTTTTCTTCTTGTTTTATTTGTTCTGTCATTGTTGTTTAAAATAAATACATTTATATGAGTGCCCTTCAATTGGAAATTTGAAATAATACATTAGACACAGAGAAAAAAAGGGGGCTTGACTTAAGATCTTTAATGAACAACCTCAGGTAAATTCTGAATGTGTGAGAAATACCTAAATATGTTCTGCCAGATCTTTAAAGAAACTCACTGTGGATTTCTCACAGTCACTGTGAGATTATTGCAGTACAAAAAAACCCTAAGCCTTAGGCTGTGAGCTGTAACAGTGATTATATCACAATTTATTACTACTTCTGAAACTTAAGCAGCTATAATGCATTTAAAATCCCACTGAAATTACTGTAACGTTTTCAGTGTATTTTTGCACAGAGGGGTCTTTGGTCACAATGAACAAGATGTGTGTAAAAAAGAAGATGTGTGCAGGTATGAGTGCTGAGCCTCCAGACCAAGAAGAAATTTAAATTGTCATGATCTTCTGAAAATTAAGTTCCATTTTATTTTTAATCTTTTGTGAGATGAAATGTTGTAGTATTTATAAATGGAGCTTTAAAAAGGATTAGAGGTATTACAACAGTGAATTTTAGGATAACCAAAAATACCTTCATATTCCAACAAATAATTACTTACACACAGCACAGATGGTTTGCTGTACAGCAAAGGCAGTTATTTCAAGAGACACACATTTTCAGCAGGGCCGAAATACCCTTAAGAAGGCCTTTCTAAAATGATCCACATATCCATTTTGACTGCCTTATTTAAGTGACATTTGAATTCTGTCTTTCTCTTTGGCTCACTATTGTATTATAAGTTTTCTCTTTCTCTCGCGACATCTGCCATTGTATAACCCTGTCACCACCTAGCTCGCCTTCTCTGTGCTCCTCTTCCCCCACCCCCTGCATATCGAATATATCTCCAATTTTCACTCTCTTCACTCTCCCTTCTAAAACTCCAATCAGATCTCTTCAAACACTACTGTAGCTTCTACTCTTGAAGAATTGAGGAGGTCATATGTTTAATCATATTTATCTTGTTAGTAGTTTTTCACTCAACCATTTCATGCACACTTTCAGTAAAGTAGAACAAAATAAAACAAAACCACTGAAGCTTTAGAAACTGAGTCCTTAAGTCTTAGTTTAAACCACCAGCCCACCCACCTGCATATAGCAGCATCCAAACATGCTTGTGCCTCCACTGCCTTTCATTGCTCTCACCTGCTGTCGTGACTGAAAACATTATGAGACATTTTTGGGAAGGCTGCAGCTGACAGATGGACTCGGAGAGCATAATCACACAGGGCACATCCCTCTGTAAATGGACTCACAGATGTCTTACCATCCAGGTGCTGACTGCCTCATGGGGGTGTACCTGTTTTTCGTTGGCGTGTTCGACGTTAAATTCCGCGGCCAGTACAACCGTAACGCCCTGCTGTGGATGGAGAGTGTGGAGTGTCGGACTATTGGATTCCTGGCCATGCTCTCCTCTGAGGTACTTTAATATTCCGCATATGTATATCCCACTTGCAACAACACACACAAATATGTACGCAGATTGAGACACACTGATGTGCTCTGTAAAATGGAACCTGTGACACATGATAAAGAATTCACTGTAATGCATGTCTAAAAGCTGTCAGTCGCACTTACGCATCCTTAGCCTATTACATGGACTTTTAGCCTGCTGTTTTCCCTTACGTAGCTTCAGAATTAAAATTATTTTTATTCCAGTGACTGACAGTATCAGCTTGTTCCAGCTCTGCACTCTATCAATATCATGTTCATGCCCTCTTCTTCTTTAAAAACTGATTTAGATTTCACTCTCCTTGCGTGCCTTTTAGATCACAGCAGCACATTCACTGCATTTAGCTGACATAAATGTAGACATAAAAAGTCTCAGATGGAGTTTAACAACCCATCTGAGCACTTAAAGCACTTTCAAGGAGAGGTTTTCAGTTATCAGTTGCTTAAGATTGCATTAGCACCAAAAGAAAATTGATTTTATAATTGAGCTGAACCAAATTTCCAGCCTCTGCATGTTGATTCCTGTATCATAATAGAGGTGCCATAAATAATAATGAAACACTACAGACAGTGTTCATAGTAGTGTTACTGTTTTTAAGTTAAAATGTGTTTCTTTATTTATAGTGCATGTTTCCCCTTAGGTGTCTGTCCTCCTCCTGACCTACCTGACTCTGGAGAAGTTCCTCGTCATTGTTTTCCCTTTTAGTAATTTGCGCCCAGGCAAACTTCAGACAGGGGTAAGCTGTGTTATTAATAATAGAAAAGAATTTGCCTGATGAAGGTCATAATTTCACAGTGAATTAATCTGACTGAATCCACTGTTCATCCAACTGTTGTCTTTGTGTGTTAAGTAATCATACATTGTTATTGTGAGGAAACAATGGATTTGTTCTGCTGTAATAATAGGAAATAGCATGTTTCAGTATGGAGCAGCCTTTAAGCCTTATGTCAGAGATTTTATTTTTAGATCACAAAAAGGCAATACACATTACACTTAATGAACTGCATTAGTACAACCAAGCAAGGGAAAACATAGTCAGATAAGGTGAGTCAAGTAAACCTTCTCTTGAATTCTTTAAATTCAAGCTGTTTTCAGTCCCATTGCCACAGGTGACCTAGCCATGCAGTCTGCCTTTACAAACTTTTGTGAAAGAATGGGTCATTCTAAAGAGCTCACTGAATTTGAGTGGGGTACTGTAATAGGATGCCACGGTTGCAACAAGTCAGTTTATGAAATTTCTTCCCTCCTAGATATTCCATGATCAATTGTAAGTGGTATTATTGCAAAGTGGGAGCATTTAGGAACCACAGCAACTCAGCTGCAAAGTGACAGCCCAGGTAAAGTTACAGAGCGGGGTTGCCGAGTGCTGAGGTGCATAGTACATAAAAGTCTCCAACGCTCTGCTGACTTAATAACTGCAGAGCTCCAAACCTCCTCTGGCATTAACATCAGCACAAAAACTGTGCACCAGGAGCTTCATGGCATGGGTTTCCATGGCAGAGCAGCTCCTGTAGATGTAATGTGTAGTGAGAGTGTCAGTGAGAGTGTGAAAATCCAGACAATCATCAGTTTTCTCATTGTGGGATTTGAAGAGTACTGTGTCTGAAATCCTAACAGCATATATGTTGTCCTGCTGTAAGGTGGTCCTGGGTTCTATCTGGCTGCTGGGGTTTATTATTGCTGCCGTGCCCCTAATGAATGAGGACGTCTTTGGGAACTACTACGGACGTAATGGTGTCTGCTTTCCCCTGCACTCTGACAGGCAAGAAAAACCTACTGCCAAAGGATATTCCACAGGGATTTTTCTGGGTAAATTGAAGATTTTTTTTTTTTTTTTCATGAAAGCTCATTCTACATTTTATATCTACATAACTAGTGGGAACTGGAGTACAGTAAAAAAAAATTTAAAAAGTTACAAGAACTATGCAATGAACATTTCTGAAGCAGAACTTTGTTTTTTCTTCTTTCCTGACAAATTAATCATCTCAGAGACTTTCCCTGAGTTTGAAACCACTGAGATGAACTGTACATGGCGTACTCAAGACTAGCATGAAAAGCATTTGCATTTCTTTAGGTCTAAACCTGGTGGCATTCCTGGTGATCGTCTTCTCCTACTCCAGTATGTTCTGCTCCATCTATAAAACTGGTATCAATGCCACAGACCTGAGGAGCAGACTGCACAGAGATGTGGCTGTGGCCAACAGGTTTTTCTTCATAGTGTTCTCTGATGCCCTCTGCTGGATTCCCATATTTCTGGTGAAGGTCCTGTCACTGTTGGAGGTGGAGATACCTGGTATGAAATAAAACAGCACGCTGTCTTTTACATCTCAGTATCTTAGACCTTTTACAATTATTTTTATGTGTCAGTAGGTCACTCTGTTACTTATGGAATAGCTTGCTAAAAAGCATCTACATGCAGACATTTCTTTAAATATCAACCACTTGGCACCTGTTTGCTCCTTTAGGCACGATCTCCAGCTGGGTTGTGATCTTCATCCTTCCCATCAACAGTGCCTTGAACCCCATCCTGTACACGCTGACCACCAGCTTCTTCAGAGAGCAGGTGGAGGTTTTACTCTGTCACTGGCAGAGGAGACATACGTTGAAGAAAGACCGCAAAAGCCTTACCTCCTCAACAGTCTTTATGGAGACTTCACGGGCTCCTTGCTACAAGCCACCGGCCTACCTCCAGCAGGTGTCACTTATCAGCGCGGATCCTCGCTATGCCTGATAAAGTATTTGTAAATTACAGCATTTTTGTAAACTGCTGGTCATGTTCCTTTTTTGTTTTGTTCCACCTTAGGAACAAAAACATGCTTCAACAAGACAGACTTTTATCTGGAAATAATTAGCAGTCACTGTGCTGTCTCATCATGTCCTGACATTTATAAAATGTGACAACACCCCCACCAGCACATGCTAACAACCATCAGTAAGTCATCAGTGATTATAAGGTCATCAGTTGCCATTCAAGCTACTGTTGATCTTATATTTGCAAGATGATGAGGCTGCACATTTAATACTGTTTAGTGTGATGGTAGACTGAAATGAATCCAATCATTCACTCATTTTCTTCCACTTAGCTGTCATAGGATGAGAGGCCGGATACACCCTGGACAGGTTGCCAGTCTATCACAGAGCTAACTCAGAGAGACAGAACACCATTCATGCTGACATTCACACCTAAGGCCAATTTAGAATCACCAAATAACTTTACATGCATGCATTTGGACTGTGGGAGGAAGCCGGAGTATGTACGGCGAGAACATGCAAACCGCACACAGAAGGGCCCTCAGCCAGCCGGTGGATTTGAATCCAGGACTTTCTTGCTGTGAGGCAACAGTGCTAACCACTAAACCAAAGTGCCACCTGGGAAAAATAAATAAATAAATAAATAAAATGAATATGTGACAATCAGTACAATGAATAAATTGGAACATATATACTGTTAATGTCACTGCATCCTGAGGATGACAAAGGACTTAAAATGCCTTCAGTCTGAATGTCTTAAGTCGATCAAGAAGTGATAATAGTGCTTTTGTAAAATACAGAGTAAGGTCCTAACCCATTACTTCGGTGAACTCTTTGTGAGTTTATGAAGCTGTGAGACGAACAGCCTTTTTTTTTCAGTCAGAGACAGTGTAATACAGGGAGACTGGGGAATGTTATTTAAATAAATTCAGTGGCACAATTTTAATTTTAAATAATAACATAATTTTATATACACATAAGCTATTTAAATGCTCTCTCTCCACCTACTGTACTTCTTGCTTTTTTAAAATGTCTTGTAATTTCTCTCTCACCATCAGTTTTTGGGTGGTTTAATAGCCTATTTAACTTTCCTTAATAAATTTCCTTCTGCAATACCCCTTTTCAGTAGCCTCCTCTGCAGAGGAATGTAGGAATGGAGCTTGAACATTTTTAAAAGTTTTGCCATAGTTTTTATGTACTTTCCCAATTGCATGTACAATATCTGCTCTGACGAATTCTGAAATGAACCAATATGCTGCAGACTATTCATGCCATAGTCATGCTGTTCATGACAACTGGCATTTGCTCAGAAATCCTTATTATTTGACTGAGTTAAACTGGATGAAAACATTTTGTTAAAGCATGCCATGTTACATGTAATTTACTCATTCACAAATGAGGAGACTGAATTTTGTGACACTGTGCACATGAGACTTTGCCTGGACTATTCTAGCTTTCTTTCTTTTTTTGATCATTCTGATTTTTTTTTTTTTATACTGATGCATATTATGCTTTTTAACAGCTGCTTTAACTCAGTGACAATCATTAAATATGGACGAGTTTGAGAGACTGGGGACATGAAAAAGAAAGCTATACAGATGAATAAAAAGGGTGGTTTAATGCTTGTATAAATTTCTTGTTAATATACAAAGCAGTGGAATCCCCACGAGGTCATTCTTTCCTGTTATGCTGTATAGATGTGCATATGTTTATTTTTATTATATACAATTTGGTACAGATCTTCTCAGTGTAAGTTATGTACTGTATTGTTGTATTTGTTGGTGTCGGGTTGTATATTGGTAGCCCCGCAGATTTTTTTTTCAAACTGAAATAATAACAATAATAATAAAAGACAAGAACAGACACAAAGTACATTTAAATATTTTTGCCTTTCTGTGTGAGCAGTAGGTCATCCATCAAGGTTTTTTGTAACCTAAAAAGAACACAGCACCAGTCAAACAAGGGGCGGTATTTTACAATTAGCAAAGCTGAATAATGAAGCAGCAGCAAGCGCATACAGACATAAAATGTCAAAACTACAAACAAGATTTCCGGAGTCAACTCTATTGTAAAAGTATTAAAACTCCATAAACACATCCTATTAAAAGCTAAACCACCTCTCTGTTTTCCTGATTCTTTCATTTGCTTTCCTTAAAAGCTAAGCATTGCGAGTTGAAATTCTCCTTAACTCCTTAACATCCTGCCAACTACAGGAAGGTTTATAGGAATTTTAGCCAAAACAAAACACATCAGTAAGTTATTTTTCAACTCTACATTTCCTGTAAGCTCTCAAAACTGTACCACAGCTGTTTATTGTTTAATGCTGCCATATGAATATGACCAAATACCTCGATTACTGTACATGTTAAATAGAAATTAAGTCTTGTCCCATAAGTTATGGTTAACTACATCAGAGACAAGTTCGACTAGCTGACAAATGTGTCAGACATTTCTGGGGAAAAAAAAAAAAAAAAAAAAGAAAAAAAAAAAAAAAAGATTTCAGCTTTTTTTTTTACAGGACATAAAAAAGAAAAATATCTTGTAACAAAACTACAGTCTCTCAGCCTGTGTTTCATGTAACACAGGCTGTGATCATGATCATCAACTTTGTGATCATGTAACTTCACTCATGGTGGATTTCATTATTTATGGAAGAGATGCTATGAAAAAAATGACACATCGTAACTATATACATCCATAAAGGGGGCTGAATGTGAATGTTAGAGTGAAATATCTGGATACTTCACAGAGGACACAGCAAGCAAACGATGATTTAAAAAATCAAGGTTGTTTGTTCGAGGCAGGTCTCAGAGGTTTCACAAACTGGACCCGTCTTTCCCAGTGTTGCATAAAGATGTTCATCAGCTCTATCTGAGTTTTTAAAAAAGAGTCAGTTGGTTAATTAATCCACACATTTTTGAGTTGAGGCAGTTGCCAGCAACCTGTGGAAACTCCATAAATGGTTATAAAGCAGCTGTGGACACTACTCATCAGTTACAGAGCTTTATAGATGCTCTGCTTGTTTCTTTACATTTAATGGAAAACTATGAGACCATTAGCTTTCACATCAAACTCTGCCAGAAGAATATGTGCACTCCCCAAAATGATGAACCATTCCTTTATGAAAAAAGGCTAGTTAGACTTCTGTGAAAGTATACTGAATATCTTTGTGTTTTGGATGGAAGAACAAAAGAATTAGGCATCATTTAGAGCACTTTTTAAATTTTATAGGCTAAGCGATTAATCAAGAAAACAGAAAAAAATACTTGATGAAAACAACTGTTATTTTCTAACAGTTCGTCAAGAAAGATAAACACTAGACTACGAATGACAAAGTGCACATGCGGCGTTAACATAGTGTTTTTGTTTCATTATTCAGATCCATTGTTCTTGCTTACATCCTCCCTTCTTTTAACAAGATCCAAAAGTTTTCTCCAGTTAATGCAATTTCCTTTGCCAACATGATTTCCCCTCAGTTATTTTGCCAGTGTGTTTTCCTCCTTTGTCTCTTTTCTTTGTGTCACTTGAAATTGAATTGTAGCCTCCTTGTTAAATGCACTCACTATTGTGTTCCTCCTCCCTCCAAACTATGCCTAAATATAGTCTTCTAAATCAGTCCCGCTTAATTCACCACAAAAACATGCACTATAAAACTTACCACTCCTGCATCGCTACAACAATGACCACCATTACAACCAGTACTCTGATTCTGATTTATTGGAGAGGAGAGGAGAGGAGAGGAGAGGAGAGGAGAGGAGAGGAGAGGAGAGGAGAGGAGGCCTCTTGCTGTTGCTGAGCCAGGTTCACACACATGGAAGTAATTAGTTGCGGACTGCCAGGGAGTCTGGGCTGTGGCGTAATTAGGGGACTAGATCACTTTAAACACAGCAGGGACATCCTCACATAGTGAAAGTCTGGCAGAAAAATGAAAGAACCTCAATGAAACACCCAACAAGTGGCACAAAATATTTTCAATCTGAAGCAACGTAGATACTACAGAAGCAGTCTTCCTATAACACTTTGTGACAGTGGTCTTTAACTACTAGGATTGGGTGCAGGCAGCAACATGCAGAATCAGGTGGAAAGGCTCGGGCACAGACTGAAGACTACTTAACTCTGACATAAGAGCTCCAGTTTCCAAGGTTCTGATTTCGTCTCTGTGCTGGATTTCGAATGAGAGGAAACTGGGAAAAATGAGGGGCTTGAAAATTGAGATTGCAGACACAGACAAGGAGCCAAAGAACTTTTTTCCAAATCTTATTACACAATCTAAAGGCACAGACCCTTTGGAAACGACAAACTGTAGACAGTCTGGACTTTAGCTGGGAAGGTGTCTGAATGAGACCTGATGTAGACTGTACTACACTAATTAACACAAAGAAGAGGAGAGAAATCATATTTCATATCTAGGGTTTGATTTCCTGGGTTGGGACAGGACAGGGCAGGGGGTCCTACAAATGAAACCTTTTGATGGTTTTTAGACTAGGCCAGTGTGATGAAACAATGCCGATTACAGGAACAATACTCTGTGGATACCACACATCTGCTGCTTGGAGCATGATTATATATCACATCTGTTGTTTCTGTGACTGGTCTATTTTTACACTGACTCATGAAACACATTGTTTTATCTATTTTATGTGCTGATTCAAAAACAGGAACAAAAAAAAGTCATTCACAGCATATGTAAATGACATTTCTATGTAGCTTTGTCATGAAAGATAGTCCAGTCTTGGGAAATTTGCTCTCTTGTTTGTGTCTTCTGGCTGTTTACAGGATCAAACTCCACCCCTGAGAGGTCATAAAATATACTTCTGAGGTAGAGCAAAGTGAGAGCGCAGCTCTGACTAAATTGTAGTTTGTAGTTCCTTCTTTTTCATGCTTCTTGACAGCTAGTACTTTCATGGTTAGGAGCGTAGCAGAGTTGAAGACCCAGACTCAGAGAGCCAGAGTTCAAAGCAACAGACGAGCCTTTATTTTGGCTGAAGAAAATAGAGTCAAAAAATCAAAGAATCCAATAACACAGAGAAGAACAAAGGGAAAGACACAGGCAGGCAACAGTAAAACATGACAAGGTTCAACTGAAAGACAAGGGGTATAAATATACAGAGGACACACTGGGGGTTAAGGAGGGGAATGGAAACAGCTGAGTAACAAGAAACAGGTGAAATTAATCAATGATAACAAGACTGAGGAAGTAAGCCCAAATACAGGACACAAGGGACAAGAAATAAAACAGGAAATAAAACAGGAAATAACATAACAAGGGAAGCCCTAACACAGAGACAGAGACTTGCAGATACAGGAAGACACTAAGAAGGCTAAACTAACTAAAACGCAAGGAATCAAAAGTATAAACAATACTGAACATTAACAGAAACCAGATTACAAAGGTAGTAAGAGCTCAAGACTGAAAACATGGAGGAAATACATGGAGATGAAAAAGTGAACAATAAGCAAACTAAGAATTAAACTGAAAATATGAATAAACAGAAAATCCCAAAAATCCCAAAACTCAAAACACTGGGTCAAAGGCCCATGACCGTGACAAGTACTTACATAAGCTAAGATTTATATGTACTTCTCTTCATGTTACTTGCTGCTATAAGCATTTAATTGTGTAATGTAATAAAAAAACAACAATATATTTATTTATAAAAGGCATTTCATTGGGCTTTTTGCAGAAAGTTAAATTAAAGATCCAAGTTAACCAAAGAAACAACCAGCAGCCTCTGGGACTTTCCAATTAAGTCAAAGTGGAAGTGCCAAAATGTGCAGTTCCACAAGAGGCCATTTGAAGCAGGCTCTAACATCATGTTGGCTATGTGAGAGACATTACAGCAGAGAGAGAGTTGAGGCTTTCTGTCTAATTATTTAGATTTTTTCATGAAATAAGTGCCCAGAGATATTGCCAAAAAGGCTGCTGGGTAGCAAGGCTTATTTCTAAAAGTATCTTGACTGTGGTAATCTTTTTTAAAGTTCTATGCTAAAAATATGGTGTACTGTATATATCTTTACATCTGGAAATACTTGGATAGTGACACAGTAGACTACAAATGAAACAACCAAGATGCAATTAAAAGGTATCTTGGATGTTTCAAGACTTGAATTAAAGTTTTCATCTTTATTTCACTACAGTATTTTTTTAAAGTCTGGTGGATGATCACAGGATCCTTTCCATGGTAAACAAAAAGGCCTTCATAACAACCAACCAAGTGCAGAACACACTCCAGGAGGAAGCTTTATTACTCAAAGCGTCATTTAGGCATTTCATGCCATGCCTGTCATAACAAGGAGACTATACAAGAGAAAATAAAGAGGGTTCACCACAAGCTGTATTCATTAGCCTCATGAATAAAAGGTTCAGATAAGACTTTGCCAAAAAAAACGAGGCAGAGCAGTTCTGCAACACCATTTTTTTGGACGGATGAATCTACAATCAACCTGTACCAGACTGATAAGAAGGAAAAACTATGGAGAAGGTTTTGAAGTCCTCGTGGCCTTAAACAAATAACATTGTCTGTAAAATATTGTGGAGTCAGTGTGATGCATGCACATGTTTGGCTTCCAGTGGCATTGGGTGACTCAGAAGTGAGAAGTGAGAAGTAGCTGGATGAATTCTTAAGTGTCTAGAGCCATACTTTCTGCTCAGATTCAGGGGTGACAAAGGTTTCCAGGGTCATCAGAGTTACATATCAAGTCAAAGCTCCCAACAACAGGTGGTGTTACAACTGCACCTCATGCCTAAGTTATCCTGATTGTTGGATTCTGTTTAAATTTGTTGTTTCATGTCTGTTTATTTATAGACCAGCTTGAGCACTGAATAATTCTTGCTATAATAACTTATAGTGAATCCTCTCCTGCACATCTGCCTCCTTCATTTAAGTTTAAGTCATGCACAGGCTAATGTTTTCTACAGATTTTGTTTGTAAGTGGGTGTGTTTGTAAGAGAGTGCGATTAAGTCAAGGGTGTATCGCCTCCTCAGAATGTTGTTGTGGTGAAGTGACTGCACCACATTACAGAATGCAAAGGGCACAAAGCTTAAAAGCTGAGATCATAACAAAGGGTTTTACTCTCCAGTGGACTTTCCCTTTAGATCATCACCTTGGAGTTCATTAGCAGAATTTATGATCCAAAATTGTTCACTGACTGTGTCTGTCAGTTAGCTTAGCAGAGGCAGAGGCAGCCACCCTCTGTTTTGTACCACACCTTTGTCTTTACAGATCTAACACATTCCTGAGACTAGAGGTGGTGTGTTATTAAAAATCAAACGTGCCTAAGAGTTATTTGGTGGTCCAAATGAATGTGAGGCATGAATAGGGCTGGCTGTCTGAGTTCTGGGACATGGAACTTGTGCATGTGCAGCAGCTACATTATCATGAACAATATTTTCCACGTTTAAAGACAATTTTTTCCACATGTTTAAAGACAATTGAGGAAGCTGAGAACAGTCCAGGATTTAAAGATTACTCATTCTGCATCTATGCCATTTAGATCCACAGAAAATTTTTATAAATAACTTAATTTACTGTAAATAACAATTTGAATGTAGACACACTGCAATCCAATTTAAAAATTTAAATCTATCTTTCCAAAATATGGTTTCAGTTGAGCTAGGAAAGCATTCAAAACTGACCTTATGGTTTGCTGTCATGCTTTTGAAACCTAATTTAATTTTGAGCGTCAGCTTCCACGTACATTCCAAGAGTCAGGAAGCTTATAATTTTCCCACCCACCACTGACTTCAGAAGAAAGACGTGAACAGCATAAAGAGAGACAGAAGGGAGACTCTTTGTTTTCAAGCTCGTATCGTCAGTATTTCAAGTGACGTACAAATGAGAGGGAACATACATTTGTTACACAGTGAGGGAATAAAGTGACACGAAGTGAAGAGAGATGCAAAATCCACAGACCAAAAAATAATGTGTTGTTTCAGTGGGATTATTGTGATTCCCAGACACTTATTTCTTTAAGAAAAACAATGTACATTCCTCAACTGCTATGTAAGCAAGCGCGGTGTAACGAGCAAGAGGTACGTAAAAGAAACCATGTAGGTCCAAAAAAACACAAAGACTCCATCAGATTCAAAGATTTTAAATGTTTAATATTATGAGGAAGAAAGAAAGAAAGAAAGAAAGAAAGAGTTGCCCTTTGAGTGCCCTGTGAAAACCCACCCACTCACTTCTGTCTGTCTGGCAATGACGCATCATCAGCCCCCTCCCTCCACGGCGTCCTTTCAGCCGCAGCCGCACCCTCCCAGCACAAAAACAACAAATTACAGTCCTACAGACTGCAACTCACTGAACTGAAAGCTACTGCAGACATAATCTTAAACCATACAGATGATACAATGGCCCGATCTGTTCCTTTCTTTCCCTACAGTCCTCTGGCAGAGCTACAGTTAGCAATTTACCCAATCAGCAAGACTCAGACACCAAAATCAGTGATGACTCCCGCTGAGTCACTTTCACTGTGATTCAGTCCCTGAATGGCTTTTTGGTCAACACGCCATCATTTCCATAATCTTGTTGGCCAATACAGACACAGGAGTGAATACTGCGGTACCCCCAAGAGTTGTTTTTCTATTGGTAGGGTTTTCAAATTGTTATGGAGCTACCGTGATACATGGTACAGATGCAGACTTCTAAAAGACATCTTACAGAGCAGTTTCAGTGAAAGAAATAGTCAGAAATCTTCTTACACATAATAAGTCATCCTTGACAATATTTTGTTCCGATTTCACTTGGTTCATTAAAGTGGACTTGTTATGCTCATTTATACCTCCATATTCTTATTCTTGGACTCTACTCTTTTCTTATACTGGGCCTTGATGCAGCCCCTCAGGTCATCCACTGTCTAAAACAAGCCATTTTAACATTAAAGGGTGCTTTAAGGCCACCCTTCTTTTAGGTCGGCTTTCTTTTAATTGGCTGTCATTTGGCTTGGATAGCTTGGCTTCGGTTGCAGTTGTTTGGAAATAGTTATTTCTTACCTGATGACCCTGATGAAGGCCACAGGCCAAACTTGACGTGTTGGTCAAGTAATAAAGCCGTTCCTCATACCACAAGTGTTGCTGGAGCTTCAAGCTCTTTAATTTCTTAAATCCATCCATACATGTTCAAGCCTGAATCCGATTGAGACACCAGCAACAAAGATTACAGTGGGACGTCTAAATATTTGGTATAATGGGTCGATTTTAACACATAAACAAAGCAACTTTGTTTTTATTGCCCCTGTGGTCACTTTCTAGTATTGAATATGAAAGTTGCCCAGCCTGAGAGAGCAAAACTGTATAGTAGCAGATAACTTTCAGTGGGTTCAGCACTGTGATCCCTTTACATATGACACAGTTGTTGTTTTTTTTAATTACTCCCACGAGTGTTCCTGGTTATAGTTTTTTTCTTCTTCCATGACCTGACAGAACCATGACTAAACAACACTGGCTTCCATAAACAGTAAAAACAGTTGCCACCAGAGCCACTGTTTAAAAAGAGAAGAAGAGAATGGCTATCATCATATGACGTGCTTCCATTTACCATCACCTCCAAAGCAGGAAACCACGTCCCCAAATACACCCACCATCAACTGCGAGACCACATACCACGCGAAGTTAGGAGGGACGTATGAAGTGGGTCAGACTGCTGCAGCTGAGCCAGACACTGGGAGTAAATGACATAATCACTGCCTTATGAAAACACAAACCTGTGTACATATTCCTCCTCCCCCCGCAGAGCTCCCTGTACTCCATCAACCCCCAGAAACTCTGGACGGCCTCACTTTCAGCTATCCAAACAATAGTGCTGCCCTTTGCCAGAGTCCAGCGCTGTCACCGAAGGCTTTCATTACCTCTCACACACAGGCTAAAACAACAGTTTGTTAACATTACAGAAATTGGATGATGACAACGACAACCACTCCTGAAACAGAAACAGAAGCAGCCCTCATTAAGAGGATCAGTCTTGAGTAAGAAGGGTCGCAGTTATCCAAATCTAAATCAAACTCTGCCTTGCACAAAGTGATTTTCACATGCCATGGAAATATGCAACCATATTGCACAGCTTTTTAGTGGGCACAAATCCAGCATTACCCTATCACACCCCTCTGGCAGATATGTTTGTGGAAAGAGAGCGAGAGAGTCAGACAGAAACTTGGCACCACAGCAGATGATGTCATATAATGACTATTTAAAAGACTCGGCTATAAGGACTGCAGGGCAGGCAGGTAGAAGAGTGCTGACAGTGCTCTGCTGAGATTATGTCAGATACCTGTCCTGTGGGATACTCAGCACTGGAGTGCATGGCAGGTAAAGTCTGTAGGCTGTCTCAGGCCACAGCAGCAGCCAGCGCTGGCAGAGGCCATCTTATTCTGTTTACCCTGGGTAATCGCTACAGCTACAGGGTCCTGCTCGGTGTGGGTGCAGTCCCCAGCACGCACGCATTCCTCTAAGTGGCTTTAAATAACTGCTCCATTCCCCCCCTTGCAACACAAATGGGAGGAGAGTGTTAAAGATGGCAAAGAAGGTTG
Organism: Paratilapia polleni; assembly: GCA_015106735.1. Lineage (NCBI taxonomy): Eukaryota > Metazoa > Chordata > Actinopteri > Cichliformes > Cichlidae > Paratilapia > Paratilapia polleni. The sequence goes on along the minus strand of VUQI01055044.1, from coordinate 18,743 downwards.
TTTGTTTGAGTTGGGTTCAGTGCACTGCTCTTGAGCACAGTCACATGCAAATATGCACGCTGTTCCCCTGCAATGATTTAAAAGAAAACACCTCTAATTGCTGCTTTGTTTCCCAAACTTCATTTAATGAGATGCTTTTTGCAAGCTGAAAAGCAGGATTAAAGCACTCTGAGTAGCCTATAAGACAAGAAAAGTGCTATATAACTGCAGTCTATTTAGAGTCTGATTGGATGGGGAACTCCGACTAAGATCATGTGGATTTTGACTCTGAATGAGTGTTGTGGTGCAACCTTGACTAAAGTAAAAACAGAAAAAACTGACTGGATTTAACCTTTTTAACAGCCACCCTTCTTTTGGGGGAAGTTGCACTAAATTATAAGAAAATGGCGGCTAAATGTGATTGCTAAGAACTTAATTAATTTGGACATAGCATTGTTGGACAGTCTTACAGGACAGCAAGTTTTAAGCTTTTATTTAGACTCAACATTTTCACAGCTCCACCAGTGGTTGCATTTTTATGAAGTGATCCCACGGTGGAAACAGGGGCAAAAAGGTTAATAAGAACAGAAGACCTCCACCCCCCCAAATATAAGTATTATTTTTTCAACAAGCATAAATAGACAGATAGAGGTGACACCTATTTATATTAAAAGTCAGCCTTGACAAGGGGTCGATGGACAACCTGCAAACCTGCAGCCAAAGGTAAAGAAGCTTTCATGATTAATAAGCTGCAAATTAATATGGTGGAGGCTCCCTTGTGCATGTGTGTTTGTGAGTTTGTGAGCATGGGAGCCGTGCCCGGCTTTGCCTCTGAGTTCAGTCCAACCTGTGGCAAAAATCCGGAGTGCTGCAGGTTTCTTGGTTGCCTGTGTTAGACCGCCTTCTCCAAAGTTTGGCATGACAGAGAAAAGAACATGTGGGGAAGAGCAGAAGGCTTTGAAAAGTAAAATAAACTTGCCTCCCTAAAGAGAGCGAAAGAGAGAGAGAGAAAGCAGAACCAGCCCTGACTACTGTTTTTAACTGACTTGCCTTCATCTTCAGGCTCCCATGGACCTCTGACCCATGCCAAGGGAAAACCAAAACAAACCACAAGGCTACTACTGTCACTTTACCCTAAATACTAAACCACATGGGAAATCCTGAAATAGCCATTTCCACTTGTCATGATGCCCATTTTAGGGGATCCAAGGCCAGACTGAGCTATGATAAGAACCACTTCCTGTGCAACATGAGGCCCTGTTCTCTTAATTAATCCAGAAAAAGATGAGAATCTAGAGCAGCCTGGCAACAGCAGGCCTAATAAAGAGGAGGTGCAGAGGAGAGACGAGGCTCAGAGGGCTGTCTGGCAGCTGCTGTCAGAAAGGCTGATATATTGGATGCCTCCGTGCTAGCAACAGTGAGAAACATTTAGACTTGGACTAAAAAAGCATTCTAAAGTCAAAGCAACCAAAGTATGTGTACTGCTTTTGTGTAACCATTTATTTTGAAAGGATATCTCTTAAAATTGTATAATTCTGACAAAGTGCAAGACACATAAACTTCAAGAAGCAATAAAGCAGCAAAGTTTACATCATATTCTTCTCCCTCACCTACAATTTGAACCAGGATGGAAAATGTTGAGGATAAAAAACTTTTTTTTTTTAAACAAGTTGGCCATTGGATAATTTTCAGCCAAACACATGGAGGTCATAAAAAGTTTTCATCTGCCAATTTATAGCTTCAGTTTCAGGTTCAGGAGAGATATGGAAGAGACCATGCAATGGGATCAGCATGCACAAGTTCATTCACGATTTTCACAGTTTTGTGATTCAAAAGCCCAACTACTATCACATGAAATCCCTTCAACCTCTTTAATGTTTCCCAGACTCTGAAAATTGAAATTCAACTTTAATAAACAGAACAATATGCCCTCTCCTATACTTTTATCCCTAACATAATTGATAACAACGCTTCTGCCTCAACCCTTGCAGAGCCCTATGATTACTTACATAGACACCACGCCATGAGAGTCCATGAGAAAGGCAAATTGTATGTTACTGCAAACACTGATTATTCCCTGCCTGCCATGCCAGGGAGAATTTCAGGTTTCTTTGCTTTCATCAGTTTTAGAAAGTGTAAAGTGAAATACAGGTTAATTTATGACACGTGTACACTGGAAACATATGAACAGAGCATATCTGACACATTCATGGTAAAATTCATGGTTCGTTCAGTCTTAATAAGTTCTTAATCTGATGGTTCGGAGCTCTGAAAACATGTATATATACATATATATATATACTGTATGTGTATGTATATATATATATATATATATATAGAGAGAGAGAGAGAGAGAGAGAGAGTACTGATTCTGACTATTACACACATTCAAAAAAGCTACTCTATAATATCTGTCTGAATGTAATCGTTCTCAAATATAAAGTCCAAATGAGCAGCATGCTGTTCAGGTGATTTATCTTCATGTGCTGCAGGTTATTCAGACTGAGACACTCTGCTCTGTCTGAACATCTGGGTGGTCGCCTCTCTGTCTGTCTCTCTGTCTGTCTGTCCCAGCCTGGAACAGCATAATGACATCCTGCTCAGATCAAACAGGGTCATTATTTACATTTATTACTTGATTTAAATTTGTATAATTTATGTTTATGAACCAGTGTTTTTTTAAAGATAAAGAAGCTTGAGCCTTTAAGCAAACAAAGGTACTGTAGTATATTGATGGAACAACAGAGTAATTGCTTAAAGCTGCTCTAGTCTTGAGCTACCCCACAATTCTTTATATTTTGCCAGGAAAATGGGACATTGGTGCAGTGATTTATTCAAACGTATCCAAACATAAATGGAAATACAGTTTGTACAATTCTAATGAGCTGGAAACTTAATATTTGGCTGGTCACCTTTATTCTTCAACACAGCCTGAACTCCCTTAGACAAACTTTCTTGTAATTTCTTTAAGAGGTCTTCAGGAATAGTTCTCCAGGCTTCTTGAAGGACCTTAAAAGCTCTTCTTTGGATGTTGGCTGCTTTTTTTTTCTGTCCTCTGTCAAGTTGATCCCACACTGCTTAAATAATGTTGAGGTCCGGGCTCTGGGGAGGCCAATCCATGCTTTTACTGCATTATTAGTTTGTTTGAGATCATTGTCCTGCTGAAAAAAGAAGCTGTTGCCTATCAGATGCTTTCCAGATGGTATTACATGGTGGATCAAAATCTGAAGGTACTTTTCTGCATTCATAGTTCCATCAACTTTGACAAGATCCCCAACACCACTAGAAATGCAGCCCCAAACCATGAAAGAGCCTCCACCATGTTTTGCAGACACTCACTGTTGTACGCCTCTCCTGACTGTACATATTGACAATTTAAGCAAAACTTTCAAATTTGGATTCATCACTCTATAAGACCTGTTGCCACTGATTTTTTTTTATTGTAGTTCTTGTGTAATTTGGCATACCTCAGCCTTTTCTCCCTGTTTGCCTTCCTTAAGAATGACTTCTTGACAGCCACCCTTCCACTGAGACCATTTCTGATGATGCTTCAGCAAACAATAAGTGGATCAACTGAAGGTCCAGATGCATCTCTCAGGTCCTGTGTCAGGTCTTCGCTGGATTTTTTTTCCTATTTCTTAAGGACATGACTTTCAGATACTGTTAATCTGCTGTAGGTAGCTTTTTAGGTCTGCCACTTCTTTTTTGGTCCTCCACTTGTCCAGTTTCCTCATTTTTTTAAGGACACACTGCACACCATGCTGATATATAGTTTTTGGCTAATAACTCTTTGGGAATCACCTTGTTGGTGCAAAAATACTATTTTATGCCTGTCAAGCTGTGTTATCTTTGGCATTTTCCATAGATTCAACTAAAGAAATGGAAACAAATGATGTTTTTGTGACAGGCTGCTAGTAACAAAGTGCCTAAAGATACAATTTAAAATTGGTTCTTTGCTAAGTTGTCTGTTATGTGGAGACACAACACTGGTTCATCCCTTGAATGAGGTGCTCTTTTTTTATGATTGAATGATTCATCAGTCAGTGTTAAGCAAAAAACATTCTTCAAAGCATCAAACTCCTGCAGAGTGATTTCACACTTGCTTTTCTCAGTTTAATATCACAGTGAAAAAAACAAAACAAAACAAAAAACTCCACACAAAAAAAGAGCTCCACCTTGGAAACACAAACTTTTGAGAACTTGTCATGTAATGGACATAAAGTAATTTTCATCTGCTGGCAGAAATCTCTGAACTGGATTATGACTAAAACCGTTTCTGTGTTCTCAACGTGTTTGCTCTTAAGGATATTTCTTCACTTCCACAGACTGACAGGAACCATATTTCTTTTGTGGAAAAGTTTTGTTCAATCTGGGCGTCAGCCTTGCCATGCTTACATCACAACTGCTCAAATATGGAAAACTCTTCATATTGTTGCTGCTATAGCCGTGGCCGTTTTAACACGGGAGAGAGAAATTTCCACTTGTCCAGACCACATTCCAACGCTCACACTGAACAGCACACATCATCTCTGTCCAGGCTGGAGTCGACTCCTCAGTCCTACTCTGCAAAAACTCTGATAAATGGACGGATAAATCCAGGAGACAGGGGATTGTATGACTACGTGGTTTCGTTATCCAGACACAGGGTGAAGCAGCATGAGGTATTCCAGGAATCTGATATGTCTCGAATTATTTGACACAGAAGCTCCATAAAACGTGACGCACCACAAGGAAATCTGGGGAGAAGAGCGAAGACTGGTGCCAGAGCCAACTCTTTGACTCTACACTGTGTCAGAGTGGAAGAATACTGTCACAGCAGTGCAAGTAGGATTTACTTGGCCTCAATTAAATCCAACCTGCTTACCTTCACATGGGCAAAAAAAAGGAAAAAAAACAGCTAGAGAGGCTACAACTGTACAAGCAACTGCAACTCTCTGCAAACGTGTGTGTGATGAATGCAAAATGCACCACAACCACAACCTGCTGCTGCTGCTCCCTCCCTACAGGCAATGCTTATTTTTCAAACAGCAGTGCTGCATCTTAGTTTCACCTTAAAAATCCAAACATATAAGCATGTGTATAAGCATCCAGCAGGGGTGAGAGAGTTTGGACAAAATTAACATTGAGAATTTAGTGGGGAAGGGGAAATGAGGAATCTATAGATAGAAATGTGTAGGTTTTAAGGAATAAAGGGAAGGTTAATAACTACTGAGCTTATTGTGCAACTTGTTGTATTAGGCTACAATACAAATTATGTTAATGAAAAGAGGCAATCAAATAAACAATCAGAAATTAAGAATGACTTTTTTTTTTTTTTTTTTTTTAATTAATTATAT
>VUQI01055043.1:0-20552 GCA_015106735.1 Paratilapia polleni | reverse complement strand
AAGAAGCATTGTTACAACAAAGAAATAATCGACCAAACACAAGTTTCCTTACTTTTTGTGCTAAGTATAAACACACACACACACACACACACACACACACACACACACACACACGCATACATATATATATGTGTGTGTGTGTGTGTGTGTGGTTAGGGTCTTGTGTTGGAGTACCGATCACGCCATGTGGACACAGCAACTTGACCTTGCAAAACTACTATAAGACTATGTGAAGTAAGCTGCAAATCCCTTTTTCATTACTCTTAATTGTTTTGCCATATTTATTTGTAAGTATGAAAATTTGGTACATTGGTACTTGTCGCGTTTTAATGCCTCTTAATATATTTCAAACTTAATCTGAATTATCAGACTCCTGCAGGGCAATGTGCATGCCTACAAAGTGGGTCTTGAACATGAAAAATATGCATATATTTATCAAAAACATTTTCTAAGTTATAATTAGAGTACCATCGTGAAACTTCAGAATTTTGTTCTATTTGGATTAGATTAGGGACTGATATTTTTGTTTTTGTACAACTTGTCATATTTGCTCAATCCAGCATGAAAGTTGAATGAAAACAGCATCTTCTTCATTTTTGTGACTAAGAATTTCATGTTAAAAAGTATTCTACATGTTTTATTTTGCATTATTGTGAAATACAACTATATACCATTCAGAAATTGTCACTAGTTTTCTTTTGCAATGTGAAGTTTTTTTTTTTGTTTTATTAGTATGTGCTAAAATATGGGACTTTACAGGACTGTTTGAATTTTTTTCATATTTTAAATAGCCAATACTCAGGCATTTTTTGACGTATCTGTCAGAAATTACAGATCCTAGTTCATGTTTACAGTAAGAAAGGCCAGTGAAAATTCCAGGCTTCTATCTTTAATAGTTTTTGAGATGTTCATGTTCAAACCGTGCCTCAGATTTCAATGTGCGAAAAAAGGCCTGAAAGTAGGTCCACGGACCATTTTTCAAAAAAATATATCTTGAAAAGTATTTGATAATATGAAGTTAAAATTTCACAGTAATCATTATTTATGTTCAAACTTTGGACCATAAAATTTTTAGGCAAATGGTCGAGCAGAAAATGTTCTAAAAATTTGATGATTCGAGATGGAGTAACAGCACTGTTAAAACCTTATGGGTTGTCCACAAAGGAAGAGACTAGCAGAAGTGTGACCAATAAAATTCAACGATATATAGCAACGTTAAACAAAATAACTGTTAGTCAGCTGTCAGCTACAGAGTGTTTGCTTTGAACAGCACTTTAACCAAGGCAAATGAATGAAAGAAAATCTGTGATGTTGGATAACATTATTTAATATTTAACAAGTCATATTTTGATAGCTTAATATAAAGATATGACTCATTGTAAGCAAATATTGAAGTGTGCATAAACGCTTTACATTTCCTGTCTTTGTCTTAATAGATACACTTCTAACATAGACTCCAGCCGCTGAATAGCCAATGCCGACGGAATAAAATCAATTATTATTTATATAACCAGGTCAAATGTTGTCATGTCCAAATAAAATGGCCTTTCTTATTGATTGCATTTCAGACAGTATTTTGTAAGTCATGTGTCAGTTCTGCCATAGTGTGAGCAGTGTTGATGATTGTGTTGTTTGTAGAACAGAAAGTTGTTTTTCTGGGAGTGGTTTTAAATGATAAAGATGTTGCCTTGGTGTTGAGTTGAGGGATGATCTACAGTAAGTGGGATACACTTCCCACTTATTAGAAAGGTGTAACAACTGGACATAATGTTGATGTCTGGTCAGTGTGCTCCCAAAATGGGTTTTTATTGTCATTTCAGTGAGAAGGACTTCAATCAGTGTAAGAACAACTAAAATAATGAATAATAAAACATTTTTTTTTTTAGTTGGGAGAATAAAATGAAACAAAATGACGTTGGGAGGAAGGAAGGAAAGGAAGGAAGGACAGATGAAAAGCTGTTTCTTTGCAGATTGATTTTATTTCCTTTAATAAGCGATAAATTTCTACTCTCTCTATTTGTGTCAGAGTACCATTCATTACATGCCTGCAATGCTGACAGTGCTATGACCTACTTTTTTCATTTAGCTTTTGCGACTCCAAAACTCACACGGCGAGTTTAAAGGAAGTAAGATGGGGGGAAAAAAGCAGATATGCTTCAAGGGTCAAAGTATTCATCTGGGAGTTTTGGAGGGTGCCCCTTTTTCGTATCTTCGTTCTCACAGGGCCCCCTTATGACTCATCACTGCTGAATTCCTTCAACCAATCAGGATTCAGCTCTCTGTGGCTGCCTGGCTTGCTTCCCCCCTCAGTGCAGAGAAAGTCAGAGAAATCACTGCTCGCAGTTCATACTTTGTGTTGCACAATTCTCTTCAAGGCTGTCTTGACTGAGAAAAAGCGAGATGTGTGTTTGTGTATGTGTCTGTGCATTTTCTGTGTGTATCATCTCATTGGCATTATTGATGTCCTCAAATGTCTCTTCACGGAATCGCCTTGATTTAGCATGTGTTTTGTGAAATAAAGGTTGGTTTTGGTCAATTTATCGTCATCTTTTAAAACTCAAAATCAAAAGTTTGCTGATCGTATCATGCCCGTATAGCCATTGGCAGGCGTTTTGTGGGAAATTTCTTGAGAGGTTGTCATAAAGTCCCCTTCTACTGTACACATAATTTTTTATTTGTCTTGGGCTATACACAACTGTACCTAATGCAGCTATCAGTTGTGTGTCTTTTTATTTAGGTGTGCAGCTAAAGTAATGTGGATACGATCATTGTGTGAGCTTATCCGTTTTACTCTCTGCGGTGTGTTTTATTTCCTGACAGGTCAGTTTGACTTTTGCTAAAGTTAATGTTTATTTTCTGTCACTTATTTTTCATCAATTTTCTACTATTACTCCTGCTGTGTTACAGATGATGTGAAGTCATTAGCTGCTGAACTAGATTGACTTTTTATTAATTCATTGACCATTTAATGCAGCGTTCGTTGAGTCAGTACCAAAATGTGGCTGATTTGAGATGACCTCATGACCTTGGCTGACAGAGTGCAGACTAATATTACTACCAAAAAAGCAAAAAGGAAGAAGACCTGGTTTTATTGTAATTCTATCAGTCATACTGCACAAACCTAATTGACCACCTCTCTGTCTGTTTTTCTTCTTTTACATTTTTCTCCTTCCTCAGGGGTTTGTGGTTGTTGCGGGGCACTCAGGCCTCGGTACAAGAGACTGGTAGACAACATTTTCCCAGAAGATCCAGAGGTGAGAAGTGACACTTTATGTTCCTCGAATAATGCCTTGTCTTGCCATCTTTCGTCCTGAAAGTCAATATGCCATTCTCCTGCCTCCTGCATGGTTATGCATAGAAATCTTGTGGAGCTTGCTGATCTGTGGATAAAAACAAAAGACAAAAAAGGTGTTATTATATAGTAAGGTTAAAAACTGAGCTTTACCAGATTTAGCTGGTATCATTCATCTGTAGTCCCTTTGCTGGTAAATATAAATACAGTTATGGTAACTTTTTAGGTTCAGGAGGATTTAGCTTGAGCTTGTAGAAAAACACTATATAACAGATTTCTTCAAAGCTGTTAGTGCCAAACCAAAGACCTCATCTTTCCTACCATTTTCCTGATTTACTGAGATCTGATGCAGATGACTCATAAAGGGAATTAATCTGGGTTGAGGCGAAGAAGATGATTTGCTGTTCATTACTGCCTCAGTGCCACTGCAGTAACCCACTTTACCTTTCAGATCTATGGTCTGCAGTACAGTGACATGCTAATACTTAACTCTTTCTTCCCCGTTTTTTGTGTGTGTGCATGTGCACCCGCTCATTGTGCACCAAAAAAACTTGGCTTGGCTTTAAGCTACTGAGTCTGTAACTAATTGTGCCCCAGCAGCTTGGGAATAATGAAGCTGTCTGATAAAGTTGACTAGAAATTGTGTCAATTTTTTTTTTTGTCTTTTTGCAAAGTACTTGATGGTAAGGCGGTTAAATGTAGTATTGTATTCTCTGGATGTGTCTCCTGTACCTCCCAGTTCATCAGTAGTACAGTGTAGTATATTGAAGTTTAAATGATGTGCTTGGAGATGCAAAATTCTGGCTGTTTGATCGATTATATACTCGAGCCACAAGGTGTGTTAGAACCAGAGCTGTCACTTTGTGCTGATCTCTAAAATAATTAGAGGAACAAGCTCTTTTTCTTTTCTTTTCTTTTCTTTTTTACTTGTCCTAGCTGCAAGAGCACACTTGCAACTAGTGACACAAATGAGGCTCCCATGTAATTTGTAAATGAATTCGATATACATACCAGTTAGCTAAAATTAAAATAGCAGGGTATTGAAACTAGAAAAATTTGAAATTAAACTGTCACTATAAGAGGTATTAATTACACCGGTGCTTTTTCTGTCAACCCTTAAAAAACCTATTGATGGTATGTGCAAGAAGCCATGTGTGTAGCTACAGTTAAAAGTTATGCTGATGCTGAGCTGTTTTTATACATATTTTGATATGCTTGTTTTTTTTGGTAAATGATAAATTGTATGCATCACTTGTAGAGTTGCCTTTCATTGCAGAAGCAGTGTGTGAAAAATTAAGTACACCCTCACTGCTTCCATAGGAATTAAGAGGGTATGTAGCAGCCAGGTGTTGATAATCAAATGCACTTGATTAACTGATCATCAGCAAGTGTGAGCACCTCTATAAAAGCAGAGGTTTAGGCAGTTTGCTGCTCTGGAGCATTCAGGTGTGTGTTAAGACATCAGCAAATAGATCAGCAGTCATCTTACAGAAACAACTGTTGCTGCCCATCAATCTGAGAAGGGTTACAAGGCCATTTCCAAATAATTTGAAATCCATCATTCTATAGTGAGAAAGATTGTATACAAGTGGAAAATATTCAGGACAGTTGTCAGTCTTCCCAGGAGTCCACGTCCCAGCAAATTCATTCCAAGGTCAGACTGTGCAATGCTCAGAGAACTGCAAAAAAAACCCAAGAGCTGCATCTCAGACTCTACAGGCCTCAGTTAGCATGTTAAATGTTAAAGTTCATGAGAGTACAAGGGTTGTCAGGAGAAAGCGTCTTCTCTCTGAAAAGAACGTAGCAGCACGGCTTAGGTAAAGCAGCACAAACACCTCATACTAACTGTCAGTCACAGTGGTGGAGGGGTGATGATTTGGGCTCGTTTTGCATCCACAGGACCTGGGCACCTTGTGGTCATTGAGTCGACCATGAACTCCTCTGTATACCAAAGTATTCTAGAGTCAAATGTGAGGTCATCTGTCCGACAGCTAAAGCTTGGACCAAATTGGATCATGCAACAGGACAATGATCCCAAGCACAGCAGCAAATCTAAAACAGAATGGCTGACAAAGAAAAGAATCAAGGTGTTACAATGGCACGGTCAAAGTCCAGACCTCAACCTGATTGAAATGCTGTGGCAGGACCTTAAGAGAGTTGTTCATAAACAAATGCCTGCTCAATATACTCAAGCAACGTTGTAATAAAGAGTCTCTCACAATAATGTGAGAGACTGATAAAGTCACAAAGAAAACGATTACTTGAAGTTATTGCTGCTAAAGGTGGCTCTACAAGCTACCAAATCATGGGGTGTACTTAGTTTTTCACACTCTGCTTCTATATTTTGGCTTAGTTTTTGTTAAATAAATAATGACTTGGTGTAATATGTCATGTGTTGTTGTTCATCTCAGGTTGTATTTAAATAATTTTAGGACCTAGATGATTTTAGGACATAATAAAAAAAACTTACAACTGAAAGAGAGCGTACTTTCTTTTTAACATGACTCTATTTTATTTACTCCTTTTTTGTAAATGTAAATGAGGTCTCAGTGGACTGTAGATTTTTTTTTTTTAGCTCTCTCTTCCCCCGGACCAAGCCAAAGAGCAGTAAAGTAGGTCAAGGGGAAAAGTAGGAGTTAAAATCTGATGATCTAATTACACCCTTACATTTGGGGTTTTTGGAAATGAAAGTGTACCCGTCACAACACACACACACAATTGCATTAGCACAGCAAATTCATATGTTATGTTTGCCCTCTTGACAGTAAAAAAGGTCACATTTGTCAAAGTAAACTGAGCCAAAGCCTGTTAGTGAACGTACCAACCTCATGTGTATATCCTGTCTGACACCTTTTTTTTTTTAAATTCTGGGTGAACTGCTCTTTAGGATACTGAAACATACATGTCACACTTTTGCCATCTCCCTCTATCACCCACCTAGGATGGGCTGGTCAAGGCCAACATGGAAAAGCTGACATTCTACGCCTTGTCAGCTCCGGAGAAACTGGACCGTATCGGAGCCTACCTGTCTGAGAGACTGTCAAGGGATGTGGCTCGACATAGATACGGGTGAGCTTCAACTGTTGCCATTCAAAATAGTCTCTTAAACATTTTAGTTGCCTGTGTCCTAAGAAATACTGTTTGCACATTTTTCTATATTTATTATTTGCCACATATCAGCTGATTTAAATCTAGCACAATTGAAGCTTGAACATAAAAATTCTGGAAAGATTTTGAAGTGTCTTTGCTGTTGGTAATAGGAAAAGTGGTGCATGTAATGTCCTTTTCATCAAAGAGATTTGTACTGATCTCTGCACAAGATCTGAGCTCATCAAAGAGCTTAAGTCTGTGCTATAAAAATCCTCCTTTGTATTCTGTGTGTGTGTGTTTTCGACCCCGTTCTTTCATTATATTCAAAAGTGACTGTCACTGTGTTTAAAATATAGCATAACAGGACAAAGAGGCAAGTTGATCTGTTTTTAATAAAAAGAACACGATTGGTTTGGGTCATGTGGTGTGATGTGTCTGTTCAGTCTGTACTTACTTTATATTCTACTGAAGTTGTTTTTCTCTGAGCTCTCTGCAATGATTCTCACAAATGCAAACAGCCTGTACAGATTATATTTACACTTGGCAGAGTCCAGCTGAATATGTTCAGTATGCCAGCCTCCAGAGTTTGTCTGGGGGAGCTTATCTCAATTTGATTTCTCGCAGACACAGATTGCATTTGCCTACAAGGTTAATGGTGCCCCTCTTTCTCTCTTTTTCCAATTCAGGTATGTGTGCATAGCCATGGAAGCCCTGGACCAGCTGCTGATGGCCTGTCACTGCCAGAGCATCAACCTGTTTGTGGAGAGCTTTCTGAAGATGGTGCGCAAGCTTTTGGAGTCAGATAAACCCAGCCTGCAGATCCTAGGGACCAACTCGGTGAGTTTTCAGGATTTTATTACATTACATTAGCTTGAAGAGTCCTAGACTTCTTTTCTATTGTTGATGATGAAGCAGCCAAATAAAAAAAAAAATTGTAGTTCCATTTTTCTTTCCATTTTGCTTTGTGAAACAGCTGTTGTTTTCAATTTCTTATAAAAGTAAATTGTTTTTTTTTAATATCTACAACAGAATTACTACCCTGCATTAAGTGCCTGCAGTAAAAATTGTAGTGAATGTAGGGAAAACAAATCAAGTAGTGTAGTGTTGTTAGAAGGTAGTCCTCGCATTCAGGTTATATTATAGCAGTTTAAACACAGACAATTTTGTGCTTTATATATGATGTAATAATCAAGGAAACTTACCTAGCTATAATGTGTTCTATCATTTCAGTCACAAGTGTGCTGTTTCACTGATACAAATTTACACAAATACTCTCACACTCATACTGCTGGCTGCTAATGTGTCTTAGTTTCTAAGCTTTCCTGCTGCATCAAATTCTGCCCATTTGAGTGGATTTAGAGGTATTAGCTAAAAGTTGACAGGCTGCATTTACTTTCGTGATGTGATGGCACAAAGTAAAAGATGTTAACCTTGAGAGAAATACTGTGTTGAGAAAGATCAGAGCTCAGCTGGAGAGTGGTGGGTAGAGAGAAGTGATGAGCATCCTGTGATGTGGGAAGCAGCTATCAGCGCTGTCTGCCAGGTCAGGAGAGGACACATAAAGGAAATCAGATTAGCTGCAGACTACACAGGCATTGCTCTGCAGTCATCTATGCAGGCTGATGAGACATGTTGGCTTCTTACTCAACAGCTTCTTGCTATCATTCTCTCTTGTACACACTTATAAATGCATATTTAAGACAAATATAAAGTCTGATGCATGCAGCAGTAGAGGAATTTTGCTCATTTAAATCTTTGCATTCAGACTTCCTGTGTTTTGCTACAATTATTCAGTCCATACACACACACATATATATGTGTGTGTGTGTATACACAATGTATATGTGTATGTATATGTGTATGTATATATATATATATATATGTGTGTGTGTGTATGTATATATATATATAAGAGAGAGAGAGCAAATTCAAGGGCTGTGGGGCAGAATCCGGCCCTTCTCAAATTTTAATCCAGCCGCCAGGTTGTAGCTGTGGTCTGCACAGCGGCGCATGCCCTGTGCACATAACAAACTAAACAGACAGGCGCACCTCCTCTGCACCTGCAGGCTAAAATGATAGCTAGCACAGAATGTCACAAAGAGGAAAACTAAAAATAAGGACAGTTAAATAAAGACAGTAAATAAAGACAGTAATAAAGTTTCAAGTTTCTCAGTTTCAAGTGAGGCAGGAGACTGTGCAGCCTACTCCTTGACTGAGTCTAAAGAGAGGCCCATGTATCCATTTGGCATGAGACAATTTCTGTTTTCAAAAGAACACAATTTGTGGTGCCATTTTGATGTTTGAATACACATACCAGCAAAGGCATGGAGTCACAGACAGAGAACAGAGGCTTCAGAAAGTCACTCAACAGAAAAGTGTCATGTAACTCCAACACAATATGTTTTGAGCCCAATCTCAAAGTGATGGAGCTTGAAAGGCAGGTCTAGGCTGTATGGTAGAGGTAAAATACATGATCAAAGATCTTTTTTTTTTTTTTTTACTTCTTAATGAATCTTCCTATCCAGCTGTCAAGCTGTCATGTTCAGGCCTGTGAAACAGTATTTGTAAGACTCGTTGACATACGTGCAAAAACAAAATTAAAGATTGATTACATCATGATGTATTTTGTTGTATTAAATGTGCCCAATACTACCAGCAGCTGTCAAATTCAAGCTTGTGAAACAGGTTATTGTGAGTTGGCTCTGCGGTAGTGTTCTTCTAGAACCGAAAGATCTTCAGTTGTTCATTCAAGAGTCCATTACAGTAATGACTCTATAGCTCTGTATTGTTTATTAAGCATAGGCTAAAAGCTACTTTCAACTGCTCCCTTACTCACAAGGGGTCACCACAGCAGGTAGCTCTGCATATTTGATTTGGCAGATTTTTACACTGGATGCCTGTCTTGACACAACCCCCATGGGATTTGTGTCTCCTCCCAGGGTCAAACGGGGGATCTTTCGCTTGTTAGGTGAACGCATAAACCACTACACTATGGAGCTACTATAATTCTTACTAAGCATGTTGGTCCAAACCCATCTAAAGGTTCCTACTTGTGTCCTATATGACTCACAACGCAAAAGTGAGTGACACCCTGTGTACAAACTGTAAACTACATTAAACTGACGTAAATTACACTAATATTCAGAACAGACAAAACCCTGAGCAGCTACCACATAGCTTCTGACCATCTTTGTGCGCACAGTGTAGCTCATCAGAAGCAGATCAGAGTCAGACAGAGGTGAACTAGGAGGATTAGAGAGGATATTACAACAGGACTCAAACGTGGGCATCCCTCTCTAACACAGCCCTCAGCAGCTGAGTTACTGTTTCTAGCAACCTGCTTTTACTCTGTGATCTTTTACTCAATCTGTGATTCAGAGGAGGCAGGTTTTCTCTATTTGGTATCGCCTCTGGTTTTGGACACTATTCTTCTTTAAAGCTTTCAGTTAGTCATAGAGTTTCAGCAGACACAGAGTTGATACATTAATACCTGGAAGCTGCCCAGCATTACTGGCAGTAATGCTGGGCAGCTTCCAGGAATCAACCATGTCAGTAAATTGCTGCAGCAGCTGAGCGGCTTCACAGGAACAGTTATCGACTCACTTCATTTAATTCGCTCAAGGATACTTCATTAAATTTCAAAAACCGCTCCAAACACACAGGAAATGATTCAGCAGGGACGTCATTAGATGTTAATTTTCTTCGTGAACGCCTTTACTTTTGCATTGGAAAATTTGCTATAATTACTATTTTCTTTACTGACTTTTTATGCTGTAATTCTTGTTTCCAATAGAGTCATGATCTAACTTGATTCTAAAGAAATCCACTTCATAATCTATTAACTGGAGAGTCGTGTGAAGCTAAATGTCAGCCTGTTTACTTGGTGACATTTTGTGGCCCAGTGGGAAAGCCTCCCTCTGCCCCGTGTTTTTCACTCTTAATCCAGTGTTATGGAGCTCTGGTTTGACTTTAATTTAGCAGATATTCACCACTGAGATTTAGAGTTCTTTCACTGAAGAGATTTAATCAACTCAAAATAAACTCTTAATAAACTCGGGTTTCTGAGGAGCGGACTTATTACTGTAAATCTTTTGGGCTACAGTGTTTCTGTGTGAGATAAAAACTAATTTGTCTTTTTTCCTGTCTCCCTTCTTTCATCGTCAGTTTGTAAAGTTTGCCAACATAGAAGAGGATACGCCCTCGTACCACCGCAGTTATGACTTTTTTGTGTCCCGCTTCAGTGAGATGTGCCATTCGGGCCATGAGGACCCAGACATTCGCACCAAGTATGTGAAAAAGAAGCTTGACTGTGGTGGAGATAGAATTTTTAAATAACTGCTATTCTTAGAGTATATAGGTAGTTTTTTTTAAATAGTTGTTAGTCTTTTTAAAGAATTTTTTCTTTTGTACACAAAAAAAATGAAAGAGATCTTAAGTCACTGCTGAAAATAGACAATGTAACATCATTTGACAAGTCAAATATTTGATGACATGAAGAAAACAGCAAAACACAAAGATAAAAACACAAAGCTAGATAAAAATATAATTTGCTAAATATGGTTCTCTATTTTTAGTATGAGTATTCAGGCACATGATTTCTGTGTGTGTGTGTGTGTGTGATTGTTGCTGTAAGGATCCGCATGGCAGGTATCAAGGGTCTGCAGGGTGTGGTGAGAAAGACTGTCAATGATGAGCTGCAGGCCAATATCTGGGACCCTCAGCACATGGACAAGATTGTCCCCTCTCTGCTTTTCAACCTGCAGAGTGGAGAGCGTACTGAGAGGTGAGTGCTAACAAGGAAATGCAGGTGTAGATTACATATGTAATAGAACAGACATGTTGCCATCATTCTGCAGTGAGAAAGATTATTCACAAATGAAAAACACTGAAGATAGTTGCCAGTCTTCCCAGGAATGGACGTACCAAAACGTTCACCCCAAAGTCAGACCGTGCAATGCTCAGAGAAACTGTAAAAAACCCAAAAGCTACATCTCAGACTCTACAGGCCTCAGTTAGCATGTAAAATGTTAAAGTTGATGGCAGTACAAAGTAAAAGTTATTGCTGCTAAAGGTGGTTCTATAAGCTACTGAACCATGGGGTGTAATTAATTTTAATTTTTCACACACTGCTTCTGTATTTTGGCTTAGTTTTTGTTAAATAAATAATGACATGGTGTAATATGTCATGTTGATGTTTATCTCGGGTTGCATTTACCTAATTTTAAAACCTGGTGAGGACTAGATGGTTTGTTACCATGTCCTGATATGTAAAACCTGAGAATTGACAGAGAGCATACTTTCTTTTTCCCAAGCCTATAAAACAACCCTCTAATTGATAGAGGTGTTTTTTATTTTTTATCCTGTGAGCACAGAGATGGTTTGCATTAAAAAATCATTTCGTTAACTAATGGAACCATGGTGCGAGTTTCTGTAGCCAAAATGTTCAACAAGATTTAACTCTGTTATTTTGTCTTGACATGTTTATTGTGTAATGTAATGTAATATACTCTTATTTATATAGGGCTTTTCTTGTCTTACTGACCGCTCAAAGTGCTTTCGACTACAATGTGATGTGTCTGGCTGACAAAGCAGCTCTAACATGCCATGTAACATGGGGAGAGAAAGTTGTTGACTTATAACTGGCCAGTTTTGACCTGCCTGCCTTGATAACACAGTCCAGATATGCTGTAGCCAACTGGTGTTGTTTGTCTCACATTAGGCCATATTTGTCCTGGCTGTCTAGCCAGCCATCACCCATGTCATTCATCATCACTGTCACCACTGACAGCTCTGCTTCTTCTTTTGGACATCTGGTAACTTACCCAGAGCATCCAAGAATGAGGAAACCAGGACATACAGAGAAGATTGCAAGGAAAAATGCAGATAATGTGAAAGGGGAAAGCATGAACAGAAATATTGCAATATTTGGAGAATAAAGGCTCACAAACACAGAGATAGAGGATGCCAGTACGTGAGAGAGTTTCAGCAGTCTGGAGCTTCCCTCTGTTGGCTGTCTTCCACATACTGAAATTCACTTTGACGTCAATGCAGAGATCTGAAAGTTAGGAAAGTAAAAGGGGAGGGCAGCAAAAAGAACATTGGGAGATCTAGTGAAGGATAGATAATGGAAATTAGAGTGATAGAAATAGGAGATATATTCAAAGAGGGAGACAGAGACAGACAGATTCAATCCAACAGGGAGTCACATTTCATTCTCAGCTTCTCTCTGCTCTGTTATCCTCCTACTGTGCTTCCTCATTTCCTCCTCACGCTGAGTCTAGCTTGTCATTACCCACAGCAATCAGTACAGAGTCTAATTACCTTACAGATGGTGCATTTTCAAATTATATAAAGATCAGCTTTAGTCAACCTTCTGACAGCTGGGACCAACTTCTCAAACTTTATTAATGGAGATGACAGAAGCTTTCTCTAGACTTTGTTTTGTGTTTGGACTTCAAGAACACACAGCACGATTTTTTTAATGTCATGTAGATGCCTACAAAAGCTTATTGTTCCTCTGAGGTGATGTTCACCCTCCATAGACTCAAAAACAGCACATCTGAGGTCCGGTGGCTGTAGCCAAGTAGGCACTTTCAGATGCTGGTGATTCTAATTTCTCCTCACAGCAGATGCTTCCTCAAGAGAGATATTTTGCAGTATGAAACAACCTCGGGATAAAGACATTACCTGTCAGGATTGTTTGTAACTACTGAACAAATAAAACTTCAAAAAGCATGATATTAGTTTTTTTTCCTGCAGCTCAGAGAAAATATCATAGAAATAAAACTTGGTCTTAACTGTGTCCTGACTTAACCCTGTGTACTGTTGCAGTTTTAGTGTATTTTACTTCCATCCATTCATCCATCCCCTTCCACTTATCCAGTTCAGGGTCGTTTGGGAAGGGCTATCCCAGCTGCCATAGAGCGAGAGGCAGGGTATACCCTGGATGGGTCGCCAGTCTGTTGCAGGGCTAACATAGAGAAACAGACAACCATTGACACCATCGGCCAATTTAGAATCACTAATTATCCTAACCCCACTGACTGCATGTCTTTGGCCTGTGGGAGGAAGCAGGAATACACGGGGAGAACATGCAAACTCCATACCGGCCAGATGGTGGATTCAAACCCAGGACCTTCTTGCTCTGAGGCAGCAATGCTAACCACTGCGCCACCGTGCTGCCCTTTTACTTTATCGTCGTTATTATTTTTTTATTTAGCCTATTTCAGTTTTGAATAGACAAGAGGGGGCAGGAACTCTCATTTGCTCCACAGCAACAGCAGGCAAGATGAAAGAGTTAGGCTGTTAATAAATAATGTCATAATCAGTGGACTACCCGAGGCTAGTCATGACCAAGATGGAGCTACGACGGGTGTTTTTAACTATGCATGAGAACGAAGAAGGGCTGGACACGGTGCGAGCGACCACACTCTTCACATGGATGTACAAAGTTGGACACAGACCTGCAATACATAAATGCGTACACATACAATAGCTAACTCTGTCACCTAATTGTCACTGCAGAAAAACTGCAGAGGGTAAAGTCACCTCAGGAACACAGGCTGCAGTGATTCAGCCATCCAGACAGTGTTTGTGTTTAAGAAATAGAGCCTTTGTTGAAATGTTATTACATGAAGTTGATTTCAACCCTTGCCCGTTCTCTCTGTTTTCTCTCTCGCTGTCTGCACCCTCCCAATTTGCCTCCATCTGCTCACCTCCTCCCTGCTTTTTTCCTCTCCTCTCCTTTCCTTTTCTGCTTCCTCACCCGCATCGCTCCCTACCAGCCGCTCTCCCTCTCCGCTGCAGGCATCGGAGAAGGAGAAGGAAAGCCCGGTGGAGCTGACGGAGCGCTGCTTCAGGGAGCTGCTTGGACGAGCCGCCTATGGCAACATCAAGAATGCCGTCACGCCCGTGCTGATGTGAGACAACCAAACTCTCTTATTTAAAAGAAATATTCTCTGTTTGTGACATGCTCCTGTATGCAGTTGTTTTTTGTTTTGTTTTTTAACATTGACTAAACCTAAAGGGAAAGCTGCATGTCAGGGTTCTGTTTGCTCATTTTTATCTTTACACTAATGGGCTCACGGGGCCACGACAAGGTCAATGCAAGGTTATGGAGTTGTTCTTGACTCAATGTGAAGGCATGATTTGCAGATGGGACATTTAAATTGTGTATTGCTGCATTTCATTTTGCTAGGTTGTAATATCACTGAAATTATATTTTTTTGTTCTGCCAAGACACCGTTGAGTCTCTACTTTCTCATAGTTTTAGCATCCTTTTGATGCCATGTTTTTTTTTTTTATTTATCTTTGGTTGCCTTTGACCCTGGTTTCTTTGTAAGTTCAGTATTTTCATTTTAGTCTTTCTCTTTCTCCTTATTTGAATCAATCTAGCTTGGCTGCTCCTCCTAAAATTAAGTATTTTATTTGTCTGAGCCTTTTCCTGTCACCACATGTGCCTGTGTGTCTGTATCTTAGATCACTTAGCTGTTTAATCTGTCCAATTATTTTTTTGTGCCTCTTGGCTTCCCTGCATCTCAGCTCGAGTTTCTGATTGTTGCAGCTTTGTTTTCTGGTAAAGTTTGTCAGCTACATACGTTAATAGATGGGATATAACCAGCCAGTACTAATATTTCAGACACTTGCAGGTACAGCTAAAGCCTTAGCCTGCAAAAAAAAAAAAAGAAAAAAAATATGCATAGGGGTCTTGAACATGGACAATTTCTGAAACTTTAAGTCTGTATTTTCTTAAGGCCTTGTTGGTTTATTTCTCTCCCCACTTCCTACTGACAATTTCCTTGTGCAGTTATATTTTACATTTATACTTTTAAACACTTTTGAGCCATCCATTTTCATTTTTTTCTCAGTTTTCATCTCAGTAGTCATGTTCTCTGTGAGACCCACACTTGTCAATCCATCACTGTCCCTGTTTCTCTCTTCTTCATGCATTAGTAATTTATGTCCCACTAGCCCCGGCCTTCTGTCTGTTCATATATAGGAAATGTGTCACTCTGCAGTTGAACCAGCTGTTCAGTAGAAATGACCTTGATCATCTTTGTGGAATTTCGTAGCCCTGATTGCTATCATTGATTGAGATTTTTGCTTTTTGGTTTTTTTTACACTTTTTGCAACTTATTACCCATACCAGATTGAGGAAAATGTTTTCAAGTATGTAATTACTGATTGTGGACTATGAAAATAGCGTACATGCTTCTACAGTTTACATTCATTCATTCCTGAATGTGAAAAAAGTGCACATGATGTGTGATGTCTGGACTAAATGTGCTCTTTATGCCTTAGTGCTCTCCATCACTCTTTCCGCTGTGTAATTACATCCTGTGTATCTTCCCTGTCTCTCTCCCTCTGTTCATAACCCCACAGGCACTTAGATAACCACTCTCTATGGGAGGGAAAGACCTTTGCAGTGCGTTGCTTCAAGATCATCATGTACTCCATCCAGGTGAGTGATATAGGGCAATGATATCCTTCACAGCCTCACCCTTGCTTCTTCTCTCTGCCTGTCACTCTGCTGACTTCATAACTAGGTTGAAATGGAATCTAGAAACATTTTGTGTGAATTTCTTACCACCATATTTTTATCTTTGTAAGGGATTATTGCACGCTTTAGTGGTGCAAAGAAGAAACATGCTCCAATATTCATGGAGTTCACACTGATTTCAATTTGGGCATAAGTCTGTTTCCTCACAGCTGTGTCATTTTGGACCTGAATGAAAAATGCATCAGTCAAGCACTTTATCGTCAATATCTAGTTTTTATTTTGCCTTGTAATTAAGTGTGTTACTTTAACTCACCAGTTTTCCACCAACTTTTTTCCTCACTCTTTTTCTTGTTTTTTCTTGTCTTCGAGTCCATCTGGTTTCAGTAATTTCTTCTGTGCTTTTTTTCCCCCCAGTCCCAGCACTCTCACTTGGTAATCCAGCAGCTTCTCGGTCACCTGGATGCTAACAGCAAGAACTCAGCCACAGTGCGAGCTGGGATAGTGGAAGTCTTGCTGGAAGCAGCCGCCATTGCAGCCAGTGGCTCTGTAGGTGAGTTGCATGCACACAGAAGTACTGGCTGGCAAGTTCTAAACAGGTACAGACAGGATGCATCAAGTGATTCCGTTTGCAGCGAGTAGTCATTTTTACTATACACTGTGTGTTTGCAGGTCCCACAGTACTGGAGGTGTTCAACACCCTGCTGCGGCAGCTTCGTCTCAGTGTGGACTATGAGTTGACCGGCTCATATGACGGCAGCACCAACATCGGGACCAAGATCATCAAAGCTCACGAGGAGAGGCAGCTGCAGGAGGCTGTAATCAGAACTATTGGTGAGTCTGTGTGTGTGTGTGTGTGTGTGTGTGTGAGGGAGTGTGTAGTAGGTGCCATTTGAGTTTTTATGCCTGTGTGTGTGTGCATGCATGTGTAAGTCTTTCTGACTAGTATTTGTTACTAGTAGGGATGTGCGTGGCTGTGTGTGCAATGTTCTGCACGGCCACATGCTTTAATGGCTTTTAAAATGCAAGTTGATGAATGGAGAACGTGATTAACAGTTTCAAATGGTACTTAAATACACACACAATATCTGTATGGACGGTGTTTAACCTCATCTATTAGGTTGTGCTCAATTTTAACTATTATCTGAGTGTTTTCTTTTTCTGCCTTTCAGGTTCATTTGCAAACACTCTACCTACTTACCAGAGGTCCGAGGTCATGCTCTTCATTATGGGAAAGATCCCTGTTCCTGGAGTTCACCTTACTCTGCCCTCCTCAGATTCTGGGTATGATAACTCACAAACAGTATTGCCCCGTATGTACATACAGAAGTGTTCAGACCTGCATGTTGGAAAACTGAAGGACACAGTCTTAATTTGCTGTTTGTAATCTCAGGCCTGAGGGTACCAGGATGATTCAGGTTATGCTACTCAAGTCCTTGGTTCAGGTAAGTTGGGGTTTCTGGATGATTTAATGTGCCCAAATATTTTGTCACACTTGGACAGCATAATAGGCACTCACATGTGGAAGTTTGTGAAATTATAACTAAACTGTGATCACCTTGATTTTTCGTTGCATGTTCAGTATTGTAAATTATATATGGCATTTGTCCATCTCCTAGGTAACTGCTGGTTTCCAGACTACCAACATGCTGACAGCTCTGCCTAGTTCTTTCTTGGAGCCCCTGCTGTCCTTCTCTCTAACTGAGGATCCGGAGGTCCGACTGCTGGTGCTCCAAATCCTTCTCAGTCTCATCGACAGACATGACAACAGGCCCAAGTTCTCCAATATGAGGTGTGTGATTGTGTATGCAGGACGTTTCAAGGGTTGAAGTGTTTTTGTACTTTTCTTACACTTACCAACCTGTGCTTCAGTTACAGTTTGTTTCTCTTTGGTCTTCTTTCTGTGTAGCAGCATCTCCGACATCTCTGTGCTAAAGCTCAAAGTTGACAAGTGCTCCAGGCAGGACAATTTATTCATGAAAAAGGTAAGTTCTTATTTATTTATTTAGTAGATGACCTGCCTGCTGAACAACCAAAGTATGTAAATTCATATACATTAGATAGTTTTTAAAATAATTTTACAAGACATTTTCCAGCCTGCGATTTATCTACACTAGACAAAGTAGATCCATTTACCCTGTGCTTCATCCATTCACAGCATGGCCAGCAGCTATATCGACACATCTACCTGGGCTGTAAGGAGGAGAGCAGCGGCCGGCAGCACTACGAGACCCTCTTTGCTCTGTTAGGTCTTCTCAGCGTGGAGCTGGCCAATGAAGAGGTGGTGGTGGATCTCATTCGCCTTGCACTTGCCTTGCAGGTATAACTGTACTATTTTATTTTTGATTTGGAAAGAAAAGCATTTATCTGCTATGATTGTACTACAGTGATAATAAATGTTCTAAATGGCAGCTTGCAAAGCACTTTATAAGAAAGCTTCAAATTAGCAATGATGAAATTACTGAAAAACAAACAACAAATGGTTTAAAAACAAAAATAAATAAAATAACCAAACATAATAAGATGAGAAGAACAAATTCCTCTGTGTTCCTCAGTCTGGTGATTCTTGCTGATGTCTCTTTTTATCCTGTACAGGACCTGGCTCTGTCCACCGATGAGGCTCTGCCTGTTTATAACCGCTGTGCTGTTCATGCTCTTGTCGCCACCTACCTCAACCTCATTTGCCAGCTCACCACCGTCCCAGCCTTCTGCCAGCACATACATGAGGTGTGGGTCTGAGCCTCTTTGTGCTATTGTTAGCTGTGTCTGTGTTAAATCTGTTTGTTTATAAACTGGCTTTCTCTCTTTCAGGTGATTGAGGTGAGACAGAAAGAAAGCCCTTACCTTTTGCCTGAGGCCGTCTTTGTTGACAATCCAAAGTATGTACCAGCCTCATATTATATTTTCTCAAACCAAGTGTTAAATTTGATATTTAAATACACAATACTAGTTGTAAATTGCTGCTATCGAATACATAAAAAACAGAGTTTCCTTTGCATTCCTAGGCTACCTTCTGCACTGGACAAGGCGGAAGGGGATGTTTTGTTCCTCCAGTCAAAGATCACAGAGAGCCTTGGAGGAAGTGGTTATAACACAGAAAGACTGGCTACACCTTATGTCCCTCAGTATACTGGTAAGGACTTCTAAAACTAGTTGTCTGGATACCAAAACTTCAATCAAAGTCTTAGTTTCTCTATTTTTGTACTTGGATTTCCACTGTTTTCATAGCACTGTGCCAGTGACTGCTGAGATTGGGGGCATTTTGTTCTCAGGTTGACCGTCCATTTGTCCGTCTGTTCATGCAGCCCTCCCATTCTTGAGGGAATTTGTTTCAAAATTTGTACAAATATCCACTTGGACTCGAAGATAAACTGGGCTGCTGAAGCTGTACACACTAGTATGTTAGGGGTGTGAGCAAGATACAAAAACAAAATGACAACAGAAAATGTTAACGAAATCTCGAGTGACAGCATTACTGAACTTGACACCCCAACTCACACAGACCGAGGTTCAAAAGATGAGGACATTGTTGAAAAGAAAGGTCAAAGGAATTTGATAGTGTGTAGATATTTTGGCTGTTTAAAGTCCGACAATGAAGCAGAGTAGTATACACTGCAAACGGTGTAGATATCACGTTTCCACAAAGGCAAGTAACACCACTAATCATTTTATCATCTGAAGCTATGCCATCCTCGCACAGTGCACAGGTTACTGTTTACCTTCACAGTGCAATGCACGCACAATGACAGACTTTCCCAAGACAGTCCCAGACAGTTTCTCCCGTACCATGCCTTACGACAAAAAATGAAGACACAGTGATATCATGAATGCAACAGCCTGCTTTATTGTGAAAGACGTGATGCCAGTAAGCACAGTGGAAAATGTCGGACTTAAGCGTCTGATTAAAGTAACTGATCTTCGTTACCAACTCCCGGGCCATAAACGTTTCTCTCAGACGGCACTTTAAGAGCTACTCACAGAGTGTAGAGAGATTGTTGAACAGCTGTGTCAGATCGTATTTGTGGTCAAGTCGCACATCTGATCTATATATGAGCCTGACTGCCCACTTCACTGAGACAGTGCTGCACTTCGTGTGCCTTTTTTAAAAACATGTTTATTAATTTATTTACTTTTTTACTTGGAGTATAAGCGGACCACAATTGAGTGAAATATGTCAGTTTTGATTATGTTCTTTTTTTACATTTGAAAGTTTCTTGAATTTGTACTGACGATATATATATATATACAGCTCCGGAAAAAATTAAGAGACCACTCCAAAATTATCACTTTTTCTGATTTTGCTATTCATAGGTATATGTTTGAGTAAAATGAACATTTTTATTTTGTTCTATAAACTACTGACAACATAACTCCCAAATTCCAAATAAAAATATTTTCATTTAGAGCATTTATTTGCAGAAAATGAAAAATGGTTAAAATACCAAAAAAGGTCCAGTGTTTTCAGACCTCAAATAATGCAAAAAAACAAGTTCATATTCATTTTTAAACAACACATTACTAATGTTTTAACTTAGGAAGTGTTCAGAACTCTATATTTGGTGGAATAACCCTGATTTGCAATCACAGCTTTCATGCGTCTTGGCATGCTCTCCACCAGTCTTTCACATTGCTGTTGGGTGACTTTATGCCATTCCTGGTGCAAGAATTCAAGCA
>VUQI01055035.1:0-10597 GCA_015106735.1 Paratilapia polleni | reverse complement strand
ACTCTTTCCAGATGGTATTACATGGTGGATCAAAATCTGACGGTAATTTTCTGTGTTCATAATCCCATCAATTTTAACATCTCCAACACCACTGGCTGAAATGCAGCCCCAAACCATGACAGAGCCTCCACCGTGTTTTACAGATGGCTGTAGACACACACTGTTGTACCTCTCTCCTGACCTCCTCTGTACATTCTGACAATGACTTGAACCAAAAATTTCAAATTTGGATTCATGGCTCCTTTGAAGCAAAATATGAAGAAATGAGTGGTGGCTCAAGACTTTTGCACAATACTACATACACAGAACAAATCATGTTTTTGGTATGGAAAGGGCAGCAACAGATAGTCCAAACTGTTTAGTCACAGATGGATACATGTTTCACAGTGGCACTGTGATACGGTTCGTAGGTGTAGCATGAAGTGGTCTAAAGAGAAGAGTTCCTACACAAAAATTTTCATAACAAAGTTTGTGGACTTCTTTTTGTAACCAGGTCATGACAAAAAAAAGAAAAAAGTACCATGTTGTTTATATCCAAGAGAACAGCAGACATTTCCTACAGCTGATATGTCCAAAGCCTATCCCAGCTAACAGAGCGGAAGGCACAGTGCACCCTGGACACGTCACCAGTCCATCACAGGACTAACATGAAGAGACAGACAACCACACACTCTCACAAACACAATTAATGAAGCCGACCAGGAGGTTCAAAACCAGGAATCTGCTCTGCACCACATAATGTATCACCTTTGGGATGGGGTGAACTGTTCCTTTGAGTATGCATATTTTATCCCTGGGCATTTTTCACAATTTTCAGGCATTTTTCAAGCAATTACACAAGAAAATACTCATTAGAGATTGTAATAAAAAAAAGACTGCTAGCTGGTGCTCTAACCCTGGTGTGGATGTCAGTGTTCAGGGTCAGTGACTGAGCAGCAGCAGTACGGTGGCCCTCGTAAGACTTTAATGCTTTAATGAAGGACACTTCAGCATGGCGGATGTTAAAAGAGAAGCTGAAGGACGGGATTTTAATTACCGACCTGCTGGCCACACATGTCGACGCAGAAAACGATACAGGTCGAGAGAGAGAGACAAAGAGAGTGTGTTAACACTCACCACCACTCTGACGTGCTTGGACAAATCCCTGGAGCTCCTCTGGAGGAAATCTGAAAACGCAGCCTACAGATACACATACAGACACACATAAACAGAGAGAATAGGACCCAATCAAACAGAATTACAGTTCATTACATTTCCCTCATTAAAAAGAGATAACTCTGCAACATGCTTCCGCTCCAACTCCCACCCATCATTTCTCCCTTCCAACTCACATCCTTCACAGAGTGTCTGCAGCATCCAAAAAGCTGCAAATTTAAAATATCTTAGCATCTGTCTGAAGATTGAGATTTGAATCGCAGCAGTTAAGAAGCCAAAATGAGAATTAAAGCTGCATGAAGCGGGAAAAAGGCTGGATTTCCCATAGAACTGCATTACTTAACAATAAATCTAAAGAATAAAAGGTCAAATAAAGGTGGCTGTAAACCAGAACATGTGGTATCAACACTGTTCATTTAGATCAGTAAAATTTGTGGAAAATAACTATCATTTCAGGCAGTGGTGATGTACAAATAGAATTCCATTTTCCACTGGATTTAGGGCAAAAATACTGTATGGATTAAAGATACTTTTTGTAATTACCCCCTGCAAAATTTAACTAAAACTTTCACCTCCAGAGGGCAGTGTTTTATCACAAAGTTGTAGTTCCTCTACAAGAAAAGATACGAAAATGCAGTACTCTTACTTAAAGATAGAGAAACTCTTTCCTTATTATATTTAGGGCTTGATTTATTAAGCTCTTTACTTTTTTCTATTTTATCAAGTACCTTTTTTTGTGTATTTTTCTTTACCATTCTAGGTTGTTTTTCGTTTTGGCTGCGGTGACACAATAATTTCACAACACAGGATAAATAAAGTTTATCTCAACTTAAAGATCTCAGTTAATTTGGTAGATGCTACTTGAGCAAATCATATTTAGCAACTTTAATTTGTCTGAAACACTTACAACCATAACAGCACTGTCAGTAATGTCAGACAATTGTCTCCTGTTTATAATCTATTGCTACATGGCAAACATTAGCCATGTAGCAGCTTTTATGTTTGGTAGGAAAAAAAAAAGACTAGTCAACTAGTCTAAAAGGTAGAAAACATTTGTTGCCATCTGTTGGGGCTGCAGCCCCAGTTAGTGGCGAATGCCTTTGTAACATCTTAGAACCAACAGCTAACTGCCTCTGTACATTAATAAAATAGGAATAATTAGTTTAACCAACTAGTTTTTGGTGCCGACTAGCAAGAGCAGCAACGCTTAAACGTCCAGTCATGCACATATTTACTATTTAGCGGTGGAAAGCTACTCATTTAGTTTAGCTTCTGACTTTATTGTTTCTTTTGTCTGCAGCTGAGCTAGTTTCTTTCTGGGAGTTGGTGCCGGCCATGATAATGGTCTCTCTTCAGGTGCCTCAGCCATTCCGATTCAGTGGCTCCATCCATCCAGAATACCTCTCCTTCAATATTAGTATCGGTGCTTCTTGTGCCTTTATATCATACTTCCTCTTTCACTCTTGTTGGATTCAGGGCAGACTGGACTCTACACTGACTCACTGCACCAGCTTGTGGTACAAACTGGTATTGCACAAAGGTATGGCCTGGCCCCAGTTCAACTTCAAATCTTGAAATCTCTTCAACAGAGTACACAGACGTTTCGGACATAAAGTCACAGCAGTTGTTTCTTCACATTCTGTTGATAGCTTTAGTTAATTTTGGAAGGTTTTACATTATTTTTAAACACAGGAATTTGCCATAAGCACCTTGAAAAATAAAAAAATAAGGAGCTTTTACTTATTTTTAAAGATCTTGGAGATATTCTGTTTTGCCTTCATGTGCATTTGCTCTGAGTGATTTTTTTTACCAGCCCCTCAGTCTCTCATTCTCATTTATTTAAAACAGATTTCTTCTTGCACGTCACTCTAACATGTCTGTGTGTCAGACAGACAGTGAAGAGGAGGAAAAGTTTGGGTTGCAAAGGTTTGTGTGTGTGTGTGAATATGTGAGCACAAAGTCATCGGGGACACTTACTCCTGCATAGAACATCTTGTTGCGGAAGCGACTGTTAAACTTTTCTGGGTTGGCCTCTGGAAAGACACAATTAGAGACGCAGAGAGAAAAAGAAGGGGAATACATTAAAGACGTTACAAAGACAGTGGGATTACAAATGTACAAACTCACACAGAGAGGTGTAGAGTTACACAGAGAGACTGAGTCATTTGTGCATGGCTGAATGTGTGAATTTGATTCAGTGTCCTTTTTAAATTTTTTATTCTGCTCATTTTTTACAACAGCAGAAAATGATGCATTAACAGGAGAGAGGGAGGACCTAATGGAATATAAATAGAGTTGACACAAGGTGAAAAAAATAAAAATAAAAAAAGACATTAAAATAGCTTTCACACACCTCTGGACTCGTGGAACTCCAGGGTGACGTGTGCGTCGAAGCCAAGGCTGAAGTAGTTGTTGAACACATTCAAGGGCAGCTGAGGATGCAGGAAAAACATTTAAGTAGGCCTCTTTGCATAAATATCATATAATTTATTCACATAAACGGCTCATATCCTCTTTGAGCATAAACTCTGTCCATTTAGCTACTGATACTCTTCCAAATTCACACTATTTTTTTAACACAGGTCTTTAGACCCTCAGTAAAGCGAAAACCTCTGTGGCTGAAAAATAAAACCAATGGGGAAGTACCAAAAGCTGCAGTTCCTCTAATGGCCACTTGAGGCTGGATCCAAAAGTGAGTCAATCCCCATAGACTGACATGTTAAAATGCCCAACTTTACAGCAAAACTAAACATGTTTATAGCCTGGTACACAGGCGGTTAGCTAAGTGATTATAGGAAGTAAATTTTTATACCTCACCCTTTTACAATTTATAATTTTTTATTATTATATCAACATAAGTGGATACTTGACTGTAATAAGTATTATAATCTTAAAGCAACAAAAGAAAGCTTAGTAAAGGCTTAACAGTGACATAGTAGGTAAGTGACTTTAATGCTTCTGTTAACAAGCATCTTATAAGAACTATTAAGCACCTTATTATTTATTAACTAATGCTTTTATTCATTAGGACCAATTCACAACAAACGTGAGCTCAAGGTGCTATGTATTGTAAGTTAAAGGCACTATAATATTTCAAGGACTAAGGAGATTACTAATGCACAAAGTGGCTTTGAATTACCCTTTTTTAAGCCTGTCCTACCCCTGTTCCCACAGTGTTCTTGATATAAAACACACACAACCTAACTACCAGCCCAAACTGACCTTCTGTGTGCCCTCCTCTGGCTGAGCAGAGCTCTTTTCTACTAAGAGGTTCCACCTGTCCAGCTGCACCACCGAACCGTCCTCCACATGACACAAAACCTTGGACACTGGCTCATCCGTGTAGCCCTGCAGGGAGTACAACAAACACAGAGGTACAGACGAAGTTAGCTACCCAACACATACACACTTAGCACTGTAAGGGTTTTGATGTTAAATTTATTATTCCCCAAACTGCTTGGATGCTGTGAAAAAAAAAAAAAATTGTTGGAACATCTCACAACTATTTAGGTTAAATGGTAACATGTTTGGATATAAAAAAGGATCCTAGAGTGGCTGGGTCTTTCAGACTTTACATAGATTCAACAAGGTGCTGGAAACATTCCTCAGAGATTTTGGTCCATACTAAAATGATAGCATCACAGAGTTGCTTCAGATTTGTCGGCTGCACATCCATGTAGCCATATATAAATGCCAGTCCATTTACCATTTACCATGATGAGAATCTCAGGTTCCACCACATCCCAAAAGTGCTCTACTGGATTGAGATCTGGTGACTGTGGAGGCCACTTGAATACAGGGAACTCAAAGTCATGTTCAAGAAACCAGTTTGAGCAGCCATCAGAAGATGGTACACTGTGGTCATAATGGGATGGACATGGTCAGCAACAGTACTCAGGTTGGTTGTGTTGTTTAAATAATGCTCAGTTGGTACTAAGGGGCCCAAAGTATGCCAAGAAAATACCCCCCACACCATTACACCAGCAGCAGCCTGAACTGTTGATACACGGCAGGATGGATCCATGCTTTCATGTTGTTTATGCCAAATTCTGAGCCTACAATCCAAGTGTGGCAGCAGAAATCGAGACTCATCAGACCAGGCAACATTTTTCCAATCTTCTATTGTACAATTTTGGTGAGGCTGTGTGAATTGTAGCCTCAGTTTCCTGTTCTTAGCTGACAGGAGTGGCACCTGGTGTGGTCTTCTGCTGCTGTAGCCCATCTCACTTAAATCACCTTTCTTCCTCATTCTGATGCTCAGTTTGAACTTCAGCAGGTCGTCTTGACCATGTCTACATGCCTAAATGCATTGAGTTGCTGCCACATGATTGGCTGATTAGATATTTGTGTTAACGAGCAGTTGACCAGGTGTATCTAATGAAATATTTTCAACAAATTTCTTAGTTTCATTTGGTAATCCATTTTAATCTGTTTTATTTTGCTTTACTGAATTTCTTGAGCTATTTTACTTTAGAGAGCCAGTCTGTTTGTATTACTGTATTATATTCAGCTGTGTATTCAGCTATGTAACTCCTTTATTTCATTTTTTTTCTATTTAACTGAGCACTTTTCAGTAAATTTTACCCTGTTGGTCTATTTTTGTTTGTCATATTCTTTTTTTAAATTTAACTACTCTGCATTTTTTAAGCTTTGCTGTTATATGTTATGTCTACTGCTGTGGCTGCTGTAAGAGGGGAATTTCATAACTTTTGTGATAAAGTATAGCTTAACTTATCTCTTGATATCCTTGAATAGTTAAGTTATTCTCAAACCACTGAATTCTGTTTTTAGTTCAATTTTACAAATTGTCATTTTTGGAAACAGGGTTGTTACACAGCCCTAAATTATGTGTGGTGGTACATGATAGTTTAAGAATGGTAAAGGGGAGTGAGGAAGATGATTAACTGTGGCTTCTAGGCTTCGAGTTGTCTCTATTCCTCTTCTATCTCCTTGCTAACAAGAACACCACACACAAGAAAACAGTGTAAGTAATAGAAGAGATGAACAGACAGGAACAGCATGTGATGATTGGATTTCAGTGAGTGATGATTGAGGCTTCATTACTGGCACCACAACCATTTTAAGAGCATCAAACACAACCACATGATGCATGTGCACGGATTTCACAGATCTCTGTAGGTCGGTCTCTCTCATGTACAGCTTTCCATCTTCTTTTGCTTTTTATTTCCTCCCTCCCTCTGGACAGGGATAGGAAACAGGACAAAGGACACACATAAACATACACACATACCAGGAGCAAACAATCTGATGATAGTAGCACTCGTCAGCAAGGCCTCCTGTGAGCTGCTCACACACATCACATCACATCAGGTTTTTCATCACTTCCTGGGACATTACTTAAACTTACATTCATTTAATTTAACCATAACCAACAACGTCCAAATCGTAACCTTTAACCTAACAGATTATTCACACTAAAATTAAATCATTTACATCAAGGAAACGTTTGTTTTTGTGTCCAAAACAAGTCCCCACCATTTATGTCCACACAACATAAGCACTACAAGGACACACACTCAGCAGGAGAGCTCACACTCAAACAGCAAGTCACAGGGACAGTCACACTCACACAGCGAGAGGTGGAACGAATACGGCGGTGAGTAACACAACGGAGTGTCAGAGAGAGATGAGAGGGAGATCAGGACCGGAGGAGGAAGGAGTAGAAAAGAAAGGAAAGGAAAGGAAAGAAGCGAGAGAGTGAAGAAAATAAGAAAATAAAAGGAAAGGAAGATAAGAGAGGAAAGAAAAGTAAAAACAAGGGAAGGAAAGCAAAGGAAAAGAAAGGCAGGGAAAGAAAAGGAAAGAGAAGGGGAGGGAAGTAAAGGAAAGGGAAGGAGGAAAAGCAAGAGACAAAAGGAGAGCGAAGGAAAGAAAGGAAGAGAAGAGGGAAAGAAATAGATGGAGTAAAAACAGGGAAAGAAAGCTAAAGGAAGACAGCAGGATGGACAGGGAAGATCCAGCAAATGAAAGGAAAGAAATGAAATGAAGATGGAAAAGTCTGAGGAAAGCAGAAAATGGAAAGACAAGGGAAATGAGCAGGGAAGGAAAGAAAAGAGGGAAAAGCAAGAAAAATGGTTAATAATGGAGAATGACAAGACAGGACAGGACAGGACAGGACAGGAAAGGACAGGACAGGACAGGACAGGAAAGGAAAGGACAGGACAGGACAGGACAGGAAAGCAATAGAGAGCAATAGTGAAGGAAAGAAAACAGGGTAAAGGAAAGGAAGACGAGAGAAAAGAAAAGATGCACCAACAACAGGGAAAGAAAGGAAAATGAAAAAAAAGGAGGCAGCTGGATAAAGAGGGAAGGAAGGAAAGGTAAAGGAAATAGACAAAGTCAGAAATAACTGATGAAACAGAGGACAAAAAGGATACAGCAATTACACTAATTAACCACATGGTAGATAAGAATATTCACTCA
This sequence comes from Paratilapia polleni, assembly GCA_015106735.1. NCBI lineage: Eukaryota > Metazoa > Chordata > Actinopteri > Cichliformes > Cichlidae > Paratilapia > Paratilapia polleni. Next base: position 2,998 of record VUQI01055035.1, on the reverse strand, counting down.
GGCCCGTCTTTGCTCAAAGCGTCTATCTCTGTGTGTATCAGGAATTTTCTGCACTGCTTTTACTGCTGTACCATCCGGAGCTGCTGAAGTCATTCACGTGTCCTCGGTTCATTATTCAGCACAGTGCAGGGCTGAGACTGCACAGCTCATTACACTCAGTGATACCGAACTACCAGATCCATCCTTATTGTCACATATTTCCATACTGTCGTTTTAATGCACGACAGATGATCCAGAGAGGGTGTGTTTATAAAGAATTCTAATCAAATTAAGGAGAAAATGTTTGACATTATCTGAAAAATACGCTGAAAAATAACTGAAATATCCATTTTGGAGTTTTTTATACTCAGACTTTTGACTCATACAAGAAATATTTGATGTATTATCACCACTACAAGCCCACATAAATGATCTGAAGAAAAGTCTTATGGAAGAATGTGGGTGCTTGTAAAAGGTCTGTTGCAGTGCTGTTATGCAATGTGTGTGTGTGTGTGTGTGTGTCAAGAGGAAGATTCTTGAAACTTCAGCACTTCATCAAATTTTAGTAACAAGCTACACTTCAGTGTCGTACTTTCAGAAAGTTCGGGGGGGAGACAAGAGTCAAAATCACAGCAGAGGAGGATGTTGACTTTAAGTCCTTGTTACGGGTCACCTTTTATAACACACAACACGCCACACCTCCAGCTTGTAAGGCTAGTTCTATAAAAAGTCTCACCTCGACACCAGTACAAGATGTTTTCTGTTTGAGACTTTATACAACAGTTTTTAAATAAATTTAGCTCAACATGTTCAACAGCACTGGTGTTGCAGAGTTTACATGATGCACTGTCTCTACAGGTACAATCTACACAAATGTACCCTCGAGGGTTGATTACTGGACCTCAAATAAACTATTTGGAACTTTACAAGGGCCAAAAAGGTACATCTATGACCCCAAACTGTAAAAGGTACATATTTACACTGTTTCCTCTGGATAATTTGACTTTAAGGTATCAGGAGACAGTCAAAGAAAAAACTGTAAAATATTAATTGTACCTTTAGATTTTAAGGTTTTACCATTTCATTAGTTATTGAAGTAAAATGAGAAGAATTTAACACATCCAGACAACTTTCATTCTGCATTGTCTTGCATATGAGCTGCACTGTGGTGAAGAGGTTGGCTTGGTTCAAACCTTCCTGTGGCCTTTGTTCTCGCCTGATTGGTTTTTCTCTAGCTGTTTCGGTTTCCTCCCCCAGTCCAAAAATACACAAGACTAGAAAAGTGCAATACAAATACGAGTCTATTCCCAAGTGTATGACTGAATAATATCAAAAATTTATAAAAGAAAATAATGGGTATCATTTTTGTGCTGTTACATTAAGGTACAAAAGTTCAAGTCTGGGTTCTGTTTGGTACAAACCACAAAGGTACAAATAAGCACCACCCTGCCAAGGGTACAATGGCAGTGAGGTACTTTATTTCTGAGAGTGTACAAGGTGTGATCATAAAGTTCCACGACTCTGTCCATAAAAATATCAAACACTTCTGGAGTTTTTCCAGTGTGGCTGATATTCTTAGATCACTATGTGGAAGCCCTGTTCGCCTGCGATTTCTCCATGAACCTCAAAACTGTGGAGACAAAACATTAACTTCTGTATCAAACTGTCCCGACCCTCATGTCGAGGAACATCACTCGTCTCTCCGATGAGAGCGTCGACAGCTTAAACTGGATCCTAGGTAGGAAAAGATCTCGAGCCAAAAGAGACACGAAGGAGAACAGTGGGAAAAAGAGATAAAAGAGAAGAGATGGATTTGGCCTACGTTACAGAAGATGACCTGAGACCGGTCCCCATGGAGAGCATCGGTTACAGCCTTATGCACTGATAGGCACAAAGAGGGCTGACTGTTGTACTAACCATCATGCACCAGCACACAGCACACTGGAAATGAAGGAGCCACAACTGTCACTCAACAGCCAGATTTGACTACCTGCAACTTCATCCTCTTCCTCAAAATGAAATACAAGGTGAAGAATCACAGATTTGGCACCCTAGAAGTGATCCAAATGTACTGTGGATCTAAAAATAGCAGAGCTGCACAAGGAGACAACCTTTGGCTGGCCAAATTCAAATCGAGTATGGCATTTTATTTTTGTGAATTGGAGAACTTTATGGTTGCACCTCATAATTTCAGTGTAGTCCAAATGTCAAGAGAGAGATCAACTAAACAAGTTGTTCAGTTAATGCTTCCAGCTGGTATAATGTCCAAACAGGTAACAATCTCTTAAAGCAGTAAAATCTTGATTGTATTTTTCCTTAGTTTTTTTTTTTTTGGTCTAGTAAAGGTTGTTGAACCTTTGTATAAGGTTGGAATTTGTTTTGTCATTTTTAATAGATGTGTTTTTATGTTATTTGCTTTGTTGCTGTTGCGTAACAGATAAGGTCAAGTACTGTTCTTTTACAACTCATTACAAAAATGTTTGTTTGAACCCCCTACGAGATAATAACGAGATGTTACATCTCAAGGGCTTCACTGAGATTTCATAAATTTGCAATAATAAAATGGGATTTTGGTGGGTGACTCTGCATGTAAGCACAAGTTGTCATGGTCCCCTGGTCCTCCTGTGACGACCCGCCATCCTCTATCTTTCTCTCTTCCCTTCACCTCTATCTTTCTCTCTCCTCTATGTGTGTGTGTGTGTGTGTGTGTGGTGGATTAACTCTGCTTGTTTTCAGGGGCTGGGATTCTGTGGGAGTCCCGCCCTCAGAGGCACCTGAAAGTAATCTTCACCCGCACCTGTGAATCATTGCTTGTCAGCTCTCCACTATTTAAGGCTGAGGGAATCCACCAGCCGATGTCAGATCGTTGCCCTAGCTTTGGTAGTGTGGTTTGGCTCCATATCGCGTTGCGTATAGTGTTTCTGCTTCGAATTAATCATCCTCTCTTCCTTGTAGGAAACCCCAGCTTGGAGGACTGACTTTGGAGAGGGGATTGATTGACACTAACCCGTGGACTCTC
>VUQI01055033.1:0-11852 GCA_015106735.1 Paratilapia polleni | reverse complement strand
ACTGCTGCTTTCGACACTGTTCATCATGAGATTTTAATTCAAAGGCTTCATGATTCAGTTGGTTTAACAGGTCAGGTTCTTGATTGGCTCTCATCATACCTAAAGGGTAGAAGTTTTTATGTTTCAATTTGCAATTTTAAATTTGTACAAATAAAATTCAATCAGGAGTTCCTTAAGGGTCTGTCCTTGGTCCATAAGAATTATAATGTATCCTACCATTCTTATGCAGGTGATACACAGTTGTACTTACCATTTTCCTCTGACAATGTAACCTCTGTTCACAAACTGATAAGCTGCACATTAACTGCAGGATGTCAGAGACATACTTTTCATCTCTTTCTCTGAAACACAGTGAGCAAATCAGGAACCTTGGCATTATTTTGGACAGTGATCTCAGTTTTAATAATAATATAATCTATAAGGTTACCAGAACTGTTTTCTATCACTTAAAAAAATATATCAAAGGTTAGAAAATTCTTATCCCAAACTGACTCTGATAAATTGATCCATGCTTTCATATCAAGCAGGTTAGACTACCGTAATGCTTTATTTACAGGACTCTCCAAATCATCAGTAGGACGACTTCAACTCATTCAAAATGCAGCAGCCAAATGCAGCAGAGTCCTTACACATACACGGAAATTTGACCATATTACCCCAGTACAGAAGTCACTTCATTGGCTCCCAGTTCAATACAGAATTACCTTTAAAATCCTTCTATTAGTTTGTAAAGCTCTCAATGGTCCCCCATTTATCTTCTGTGTTAAGCACATTGAGTGTAAGTATAATGAAATGTGCTATATAAATAAAATTGACATTAACATTGACATTGCCAGATGATTTTTACAGCAAAATAAAGATTTTAGAAAAATAAAAACATTTTTGAAATGTACAATAAAATATGCTTTCAATAAAGAAATTACATATATGTTGTATTATGAAATAGAGGATTATGTCTTATTTGGTTTAAAAGAGTAGAACATCCCACAGTAGTTAAAGATCACTTCACATACCACTCAAAGATTTGAGATACAAGGTTTGTTGAGGCAAATTACAATTATAAAAGAACAGCTGGAATCCTGGAAAAACACACACACACACACAAAAGACAATATTCAATAATTTCAAAGTTTTGACATCATCTTTAGTGAGCTTTTAGTGGCGGTCAAAATACCTAAAGTATCTATACCAACACCGCTATCTACAGCAAGACATGCTAGAACCCAGAGGTGTCCTGGTTCTGGGATGGGATTTACTGTCACTGTAGCAAAGATTTGAAAATGTTGGTTTCATTGAGTTTCATTGCATAAAGGCTGGTACCCTAATCTGGTGTAATAGGGCTCATAATGATAGAAGTTTCAGTCCTTATGTTGTGATCTCTGGAGTGTGTTCTTTGTTCAGTCAGGAGTGGACATAGCTAGTTAGAGTAAGGTATATAAATTATCTGCACCAGGACATCTAGAAATGAGGCTGTTACAAACTGCAGGACTTAAAGGTAAGGTGGAGACATCTGATGTTTCAGTCTTAGACTGTCAATCTAAAATTATGGTCTAAGATTGAGCTGACAGACCAGTTCCAGTTTTAGAGATTAAGGGTTGGGTTCTAGTCTCTAAGAGCTAGCTAACTTCTGAACAGCCACACTGGACAGCATGAAAGTGATATTGTTCCCACTAAAAATGGGAATAAACATGCACATTTTCAGACGATCTCTCTTGGAGACATTAACAGTGTTGCATTGGGTTGGAAAGTCTGGACTCTCACAGAGCTTGAAGTGTGCATGAATACTGGGCCTTCTGTTTAGGAAAGTTACACTGTTGAAGGACACAATACCCTCTACCCAATATTGAAACAGTGTGGTGAGAGGGGGTTTCCAATACAGTCCAACCATCTGACATGCAGTTCAGACACACCATAAATCCAGTTAAGGCCAGACTGCAGAGTCACAGGCTGCTACAATGCTTGTCTACACAACAACCAATCAGTTAATACCATGAAAAGACGGACTGGTGCCATTATAAGCACAATTTTTACTGCAATCAAAACATGTTTTTTGCCAGATTTTGCAAACACAAGAGTGCTATTTATATTACAGTGCTAAGAATCAGTCTGACATGCCTCAATTCTGATGTTGTGAAATCTATCCATCCATTTTCCTAACCGTTTCTCCAATTCAGCAGGACTGGAGCTTATTCAAACTGTCATCACCAATTAACCTGACATGCATGTCTTTGGACTGTGGGAGGAAGCTGGCGTAACCGGAGAGAACCCACACAGGCACATGGAGAATATCCAAACACCACACAGAAAGGCCCCAGCCAGTCAGTGGTTTTGAGCTCAGTACCTTCTTGATATGAGGCAACAGTGCTAACCACCGCTGTACTGTACATATCGTGTAATCTGATTTGGAGGTCAGTTCAGACACTGTCAGGAATGACAACACAAAGTGATTGGTAATTATACTGTATAGTTAAACTAACAAATTAATCAAACAGTTGTACTTTTCCTTTCACACAGTTCATTACGGACAAAATAATTGAACCTCTGCAATAGCAACATTCCAAAAGCTACCTGGAGTCAGGTAAGCCTGGAAATGTGGGCAGTAGAGGTAACTTTGCCTATAAATAAAGTCATGCAAAGTTGGGCAACTGACAAAGTATGCTCTTCTCAACTAGAATAGTATGAACCGGGCCTCAACAAAACAACATTCACAGGATCTTAGAAGAAGCTTTATAAAGATGTTCTGTGGACATTTTAGCAAAAATGCACAAAAAAACAACACCAAAACCTCATCTTAACTGTGAGGTACAGTAGTAGTAGTGGGAGCATCATAGTTTGAGAATACTTTGCTACCTCAGAGCCTGAATGCCTTCAAATAGTGAGGAAACAATTAATCTAAAACTTTATCTAGAAATTTAGCAAGAGAATGTCAGGGCAGCAGTCAGTGAGCTAAAGACTAGGAGAGATTATATAATGCAAAAAGACAGTGGGCCTCATTTACTAGAAGTGTGTAGGCACAAATCTTTACCAACAAATTTAGAAGTTCCTCTGACCATGCATACAAACAAATGACAGCCTGGCTGTCTTAGGAAATTTAAACACAAGTCTTTAAAATGACTACTGCTACTACTACTACTAATAATAATATATTATATATAATAATAATGATTATTATTATTATTGCCTGTTGGTCATTGTTTACAGTTTTCCAAAACACCATAAGCCACAAAATGCTCAGAATTACAATAAAATAAATTTTAAAAAATGCATTTAAAGAAAACAAAATACTAAATGGAAAGGTGTAGGCTTTAACCTTTTTAATTTAAACATATTCCAGTATCCCTTATCTCATCTTATCGTGTCTTAAGCAATCTTATCTTTCCTTAAAAATGACTTCTATCATTGCTGGATGTCGTCATGTACAGTATAATTTCTTGACACTATCCCACGGATGCTGGAGAATCTGGATTTCTTTTTTCATTGCAGTGAGTTTCTTATCTCGGGATGACAGATCACGTGCTCCTTGTCCACCTGTTTTCTTCTTTTTCTTGTAGTCTGTTAGTCCTTTTCATATCAACTTTGATTACAAACATTATTTTACTTGAGCCACAGTGAGTGCCTCAGGGGAAATGATATTCAGCACTCCCGTTATTTCAGCCTGAGTGTCTCTTTTTATTTATTTATTATTCCCTCCGGTCGTCCCTCCCATGGAAACACTTTGGAAAGCTGCGCCTCTTTGGGCTTCTTCCTTGGACCTCGGACACTATTATTGAATTTGCTCCAGTCTGATTTTCTCCTTCTCTTTTGCCTTAGCGGTGCAGACTTCTGTCTTACGACATCCTCACCACTGGGGGCGGTTCAGTGTGCAGATAGTATGCAAATTGTATGGAGATTGCACAAGCCTGTTGGTTACGAATTATTCTGATTTACTAACATATGCACAGTGGTAAAAACAAAATAGGCTGGTGCGCATGTTCATAAATCCGACCCCACAATTTTTTGTGCAGCGTAAGAACGTTTCCACACAAATATTAGTAAATGAAACCCAATGACCCAAAGCACACAATTAAATAAGGAACATAATGGTTGAAAAGAAGAAAAAAAAATCAGGTTTCAGTATGCCTGTCAGAGTCCTGACCTTAACCTGACAGGGTGTGTTCAATCAGACATTCCAGAAATATTAATAAACTGAAAGAATTTGTAAAGCAAGTTGTCCAAAATTCAAAAAACATCTGATGGAGGTTGCTGCAGCTGAAAAGTCACTAAATCCAGAGTTTTAATTCCAATTTCAATTATTTTTTCCAGCACTATAAGTGATTACTGACTGCACTCAATAGAAACATGAAAAATACAACTGTTTGTGTTATTAGTTCAGTGAGATTGTGAGGTAGATGAAGGTCAGATCTTAATTCAGAAATCCTGGTAACTCCAAAGCATTTTTTTAAAACTGGAACTCAGACATTATTCTTTAGAAAATACACAAGCTGCAATTTCTGTAATGGATACTAAAATGGCTGAAAGAAATTGAAATGTACTAACTTTTCTCTTCCTATGAAAGCTGTTAGTGTCTCAATTATTTACAGGGAACACTGTATGTATGCATGAACACTATAATCAAAGCTCTAAATCTGTAGCTTGCCATACTTACAGAAAGTTGCAAACTGACCATAAATTTTGCATTGACCCTTCTCCACTCCGTAAACCCATGTAACATTTACATGCATGCCTTTTTAGGCATGCTAAAACCCCATGCATAAAAATAGAGTGGTGCTAACAGATTGTAGGTGTTATTACCCAAGAACTGAAGATGCAGATAGAGGTATCACACTGAAGACACACACTCTCTCCCAGATAAGATATCCAAGTGTGTGCATTAGAGCTTAGAACAAAATGCTGTGTCCTTGTGAACTTAGTCAAAGAAAGGCAGCAGAGTAGATAAAACTGTTTAAAGATTCTCAGATGTACAACAATGATCATTAGAGCTCACAACAAACACTAACAAAGCTTTTACTGCAGCTGACACTTCCATGAATTTAGCATAACCATACATGCAAATGAATATATCCATATATGACCAGTACCATTTTACTAACAGTGTTATTCCCAGTCTGTTTTTACATTTATCCTTTGTATAAAATTGCATAATTGACTGAACAGTTACCTTTTTAACATACAGTGCTGACTGAGAGGGAGTAGCACAAGACTATAAAAAATTAAGGTGGAAGGTTAAATCCGTGGATTCTGACATCTGGATTTGTTGCTTCTTTCTTCCCAGGGACACACAGTCTACAATCCAGAAGGAAATATTCCTCTACTGAAAGTAAAGCAAAGCAGTTTGACAGTCACGTAGACCACCACCACCAAGAGGAACAGAGCTAATTCAGTTGGAGAGTGCAAACTGGTCTTGCTCTATAGGCTTCTTCACCCAGGCACCCAGTCCAGCTTTGTGGAAGGCCCTGAAGAGTGTCTGCTTTGCAGAATGATACTCCATTGCTGCCTGTTTGGCCTCATGGTAGCTGCTGGGCCTCGCTGTTCTGATCCGCAGGGTGGAGGAGAGCTACAGTACAATGGACAGGAGGGTTCACTTAGACAACAGCAACGAGATAGAACAGCCAGGAATGGGGAAAAAAGCAGATGTTTACTGCAGAATTTTTCTTTTCTTTCTTTTTTTCTTTTTATTTAATTACTGAAATGTCCATATTTATGTCAGCCACCACCAAATTAAAAAAGTATGGTCAGACACAAGTGAAGGAAGACAATTCAACAACCTCTGGAGTTAAAGAAATAACATCAGCACAGAACGCTCAAAACTGCAGTTCCTCTAATAACCTGTTGAGGCTAGCTCCATAAGCAAATTAAACCCCATATGCTCCCATGTTAAAATGACCAACTTCACAGCAGAATAAACATTGTTTACAGCCCACTACAAATATCTCTATAGCTAATTTCCCCCTTCAAAACAACTTTTTTTCCTTTTTTTTTATAACTCACCTGCTAAAACCTTGTTTTTCACATATGTAAAAAAAAAGTATGTAAAACAAAGTAACTGTAAAAAAGTATCTTAGAAAAATGATTCAACAAAGAAAGATGAAAATAATAATGATTAATAAAAAATCAAATCAATAAGTCCAAAAATAATAAGTCAACACTGATGTAATTTTGGAGCACACACACTATCAAACAGTTCAAGACAAAATGCATATGCCATATTAATCTGGAAAGAATATACACTACTCACAAAAAGTTAGGGATATTTGACTTTCGGGTGAAATTTATGGAAAATGTAAAAAGTTCACGCTACAGTGAGATTACATCATCATAAGTAGAAGCATGCAACGGTAATTTCTTCATCTCAAACAATTTATTGAAACAAAAGCTAACAAGCCCACAGTTGTGGGTATACCACAACAAAAAAATGTCAATGTCTTGCAATGGCCAGGTACTGTTGATCGTGTGTTGTGATTTTTGCGGTTAAAGAACAGCACGTTATGCAATAAGTACTGAAACACTGAACAGTTGGACATGTGCATTCAAAAGTTTAGAGAAGGTCAAATTAAGTTCACCTGTAAAGGTTATAGTGCATTTTAGGTGCATTCTGAAATTGCATCCAAAAGCTGAATATCCCTAACTTTTTGTGAGTAGTGTAATTTATTTGTGGGACTGACAGGTCACCTTTTCTTTATGACAGCTGGCAACTCACTAGAGGGCTCTGCTTCATCCTGAAATGTGTTAAATCGTTTTGCTTGCTTACTGCTTAATGTAATAAGTAGATACAGTATGCGGTCCCACACTACAATACAATATAGCACAGAAAAATCCATCATGTCTGCAGTGTATTACCTTGCAGTACAGACACATCCAGCGGCTGTAGAGGGCCTGTTTACAAAGCCTGGAGGGTCGACCCAAATCATCTTTCCCCGTGGTGGCATTGATCACCTCTAAGCCCTGGTCTCCCACAGTCCAGTTCACACTGAAGTTTGGTGCTTTTCCTGGCTGACGAGCCTCTGTGTTACTTATTCCTGCATAATGGACCCTTGATCAAAATGCATCCTGAACAAGATAGGTCTTTGCTTGTATACTGTACATAGCTTCAGTTTTTTAAAAAATGTAAACATCATTTTTTAATAACTTAACTGGTAAAATGTATTTTACCAATTAAGTTACAACCTTTATCCCACAATAACCCTATAACTTCAGTGATATTCCATAAAATCTGGGACCAGTCAGAACCCTGATTCTCAGACTAATTGATGTCTCATCAGTACGGTCAGGTCTGAATGAACAGGTGGCAGATCAGAGAAATCAGTGAACTGTGAAAAAGTAGTGTGCCTCTCACCACTGAGCAGTGGCCTGTTCAAGCTAAAGGACTGCGGTAGCTCTTCGATCTCAGTAATCCTCTGGTACATGGCTCTGGAGAGGTGGTCAGCATGGTACAGGCTGCCCAGGATTATGCTGGAGAAATACATGGGTTCAGTGAAGTAGCTCATCAAAGACCCTTGAAATCCAACAACGTTCCACCTGAAGGGACAGAGTGAAAGTTTCACTTTTTTTTGGAAACCACACAGACAAAGAAACAAAGCAGGTTAAAGCTGAGGGAGCCCAAGCAAACATGCAAATCAACAAAAATCAACATTATTGTTCTGACAAAATTTCCTGAAAATAGAAATCTGATACAGGCTCAGAGGAGTCCTCGGCTGTTAGTGGCCTCCTGGAGGCTCATCAAGAAGCCTAATCAGAGCTCCAGTGGCTTCATGACACCTGAGAAATGCAGCTAACAGCAGAGACAGCAATGGACTGATTGCAGTGTGACACTGAGATAATTCAGCCTCTTTACACATGCATAGAATCACCAGGATTCCTACTGGTCTGCTCAAAAACACACTTCAACACTCAAGTGCTTCTGCAGAGCTGGTTTTAATATTTAGAAAGACTGCATGGGCAACAGCTAGGCTGATGCATGGACTCAGATTGCACACTGTACCAACCCAGTCTCACAGCAGTGTGTGGTATAGCTACATTGGCCCACAACACAAAGCAGATTCACAATACAGGCTTTAAAACAGTGAGATGCTTTTATTATTTTCAGCATCGACATCACACTCACTGTCAAGTTTCTTTTTTTCCAAGCCACAAGGACCACCTTAGAAAGTGGAAGTAGTGGTTAGGGCACATACCATGTTGATGTAAAGAGTCCAGTTGTGGTTCATTTTCCAGCCATGGACCCTAACTGCAGGTCATTCCAGTGCTCTCTTTCCACATGTTTTCTGTCTGTCTACTACAGCAAACAAATACCCCCAAAGACAGACAAATGCAGGACTTTAACCAGTGAGAGTGGGGCTCATGTCCGATGTGGTATGGTAATTTTTACATATATTTTCTTAAATTAAGGGGTTCAAACTACTTACTACTACTTGCTCTAGCAAAAGATCATGGTTTGAAGTTGTTACCCACATTTCACAAAGTTCCATTTTCCATTTTCTTAGGTGAACAGGGTGATGAGTCCCAACTATACATATAGCCTCTAAAAATCCCAGTCCCAGTCTTACACTTTCATAGTCTAAAAATTACAGCTTAAAAATTCTAATTTTTGTGTTGTGGACCAGTATAGCTGTCATAGATTGCTGTGAGACTAGACTGACAGAACCCTTATTCTTTCTTTATAAACACCATATAAAGGATGGCTAAATTTCCATCTAAAAAAAACTCACAATCAGTAGCATAGTGATAGCAGTAGTATTATTAACATTTATGTATTTTCTTTTTTCATCTATCTCTCTGATGAGTGTTGTGCAGCTTCTGACTATTTAAACCATCCATTGGCTAGCTTATCCTCAAGGATGGAGTCAGATCACTTTCTTGCATTTCATAGTGTCTGGGCCTTCCTGCATTTGGCTGAACTGTGGGAAGAAACAAAGCCCCCAGAGAAACCACAGCATGTGACAGCGCTAACCACCATCTGAGCGAATAACAAACAGAATACAGACCTGGCAATCTTGTCACTGCAGGACATGGTGAGCAACCTTTCACCCTGAAGAACCCCGTCCCATGTCTGAATGGTGTTACTGGAGCGCACAGGGATGGTTCCCTCACCAGACTCAATTTTAGTGCGGAGCTGCCCACGGGCCTTTCTATTTGGGTGTCTGTCTCCCTGATCTGACACACAAAAAAAGCAAGGACACTGAGGATATAACAGTAAACTACACATTTTCAGGCAAAAAAAAATCTTGTTTTATCAGTCTCTTTTCTAATGTACAGAATAATCCAGTCACCCTCCACTCCAGCTTCATGGGGTGAAAAGATGCGAGCATCTCCGCAGGGGGAGGTACTGATGTACAGGTGGAATTGGACATTTTCCTTAAGTCTGAAGCCTTGTCTGTCATCACACTGGGTAAAAATGGATTTCTGGTGCTCTTCCTCGCTGTTACTAAAACAGAAATGCAGACAAAAGGCTGGCGGGTTAGCAGTGCTTTCTGAAATGTTGAGAATGGCTGGTAGACAGTAGTTGATAATTTGTAAAAATAGTATTTAAGAATGGCTAAACTAATTATAATCAACAGATTAATTTAAGATGTTCTAAATCTAAGGGTGAATATGCAGGAGGTGCTTTGTGGACTGAGTTCTGTGTACAGTATGGATGTAGGGTGCATGCTGAAAGCAGGTGGAATGTTGGACTAAGCAGCCTTTACCAGAGGAAGTACTCCAGCTGGGAGTACAGGAACCTGATGAGAGACCGACGAGCTACAATCTCTGCATGGCAGTCATTGACGGCCAAACCTCTATCGCTCATGTATTCACCATTGATGCACTTTGTCCCTGTGGATACGCAGATGACCTGAGCCTCCTTCACATCTGTACCTGGATGGGTAAAACAAAAGAATTTGCACTGGTCCATGAGGTGAAAAAACAGGTGGCATCATACTGTCTAAACATAGACAGCATGTTTAGATCATCCTCGCTTCTTTTCCATTAACTTCAATTAGACAACATATTACCACTTCGGTCAAATTATTCTTACCCCTTCAGTTTCTACACATCTTATTATGCTGGAAATTTGAAATTAAATGGATATGCTTGGTGTTTGGAGCAGTTTTCCTTCAAGGATCTTTCTTCTCAGTTCTAACCATTCTCTCTGTCCCAAAGAAGTCCTGACTGATGGCTTTAGACGAAGGGAGTTGAAAAATGAAGCCAACACAGAAGAGAGAAAAACTGCAGTTCCTTTCGGTTGCCACTTGAGGATGGCTGCAAAAGGGAGTCCATCCCCATAAACTCCTCATGTGAAAATGCTCAACTTTACAGCATTAAAAAGAATATCTGTAGCGTGGTACAAAAAATGGTTTTGGCCTCAATGGACAGTTTCCCCTTCATAACAGCTCTGAGTGGGGTGAGGTTTTTCTTTTTTTTACTAATCATCCACCTGGATAATTGAGTTAAGGGCGTGTCCGTGTTGACTGACAAGTGTCCCGATTGGAGTCTGCTAGGCCTCATCCACCACTTTGAGTCACTGCACTGGACGTCTTTACAGTGTGTGCGCTGTTGAAGCTTTCTGGAACATTTTTAATGTACTTTGTGGTACCGACTATCCAAGAAGTTTGGTGTTCAGTTTTTGGGTGAGTGAAATTCTCATATGTTATTAGTCTGTTACTTAGGACTACCCCCATATGTGTGTCTCTGTATTGCAACCATACAGTTAATTTGCTAACCAACTTTCCTGTTTGACATCCATCCATATGAGGGAACTTGTGGCTTCCAAAAAACAAAAAAAGCAAAAAAAAAACAAAACAACAACAACAACATGGCGGCAGCCCAAAAGCTAATGTTAAGGCTTCAGAATGTGGAGACCAAAACCAATGGGTGACGTCACAGTCGCTGCATGCTATGATCCTTGATCTTGGACCCAGGGTTTTGAGTTGCTGGAATGTAGTATTCTTATTCATTAGATGTTTTCTGTCTGGTTCAATGTTCTCTATTTTTATTGTTTGAGGGTTTGATTGTCATTTTACTCTCTAGCATCTTGTTGTATTTAAGTTCTAGTTATGGCTTAAGGTTTTTGAGTTTTGGATTCTTGTTTTCTATTGTGCAAGTTCTCTCAGGGTTTGTGGTTCTTTTGCTTTTATTTTGATTCATGTTTGTTACTTTGTAAATCTAGTTTGTTAGTACTGTTTACATTTTGTTGTTTATTATTATAATCGCCCCTGTGTCCTTTGCATGATGTTTAGTCTGTTGTTTGAGTTTCGTATTTATTTGTTATTGTTTGGTATTTTCTGGTTGGATTCCTTATGTGAATTATTTTTGTATTTGGAACTTTTAGCCTTTTAGTTCTTATTATTCTCGAGTCTTAGTTTTATAGTCTAGTATTTGTGGAGCTTGTTTTTTGAGTTTCTTGAGTTGTTCTTCATGGTTTTGATTTATTCTTTTAGCCTCCCCTGTGTCTTTGGTTCAGTGAGTTTTGTGGTCTCAGTGTTTATTTAGTTGTCTCTGTGACTTTCAGTCTTGATCTTAGTTTTAGTTTTGTGAGTTTTAATTGTGAGTTTCCTTGTGTTTTGTTTTTGTTTTGAATTCTTAGTCTATAGATTCAAGTTGGAATTTCAGTTTAGGACTTTGATAGTAATTTGTCTCATGTATTGAGTTTAGTTTCACATCCTCCCCTGTCTCATTGTCTTGATTGTCATCACCTGTTTCTTGTTACCACTGTCATGTTGTCATACTGTGTACTCTGCCTGCTCATTTCTGCTTCATCTGCCTTTGTTATTCCTGGTTGAACCCTATTGCTTTTGATCTCTTTTCATGCTTTCCTGGATTTATGTTTTGCCTCTTTTTGAATTTAGTTTTTGGGGACTTTTTTTGTGGACACTTTA
>VUQI01055030.1:0-21455 GCA_015106735.1 Paratilapia polleni | reverse complement strand
GGTGTGGGGGCGCGGGGGGGGGGGGGGGGGGGGGGGGGCTGACAAACTTTAAAGTACCACAGTGGCAATGTGCAAAGTTTGCAATGACAGTAGGAGAGACCTGACGTCCCTAAGGGGGCCCCACCTGACTCCACTCACTCCCACTGCAAGTGGCCTGCATGTTTCTGTGTAAACAAACCTAATGACAACAATGAAAGCCACTCAATGAAAACAAAGAGGAGTTATCCTTCTGGGAGTGAAAAAAGAAGCGGTGTTGGGTGGAGTAGATAATAACTAAATATAGCGCTTAATAACTAAATGTTGCTAGTCTAGCCTTAAATGCGAGTGAGAGACACTTGAATAACTTCTTCTAGAATCAAATTATTTCTTTTGTTTACTTTGACATTTAACATTAGTTAACCTAGCTAGGAGAGCAACCTAGCATGTCCAGCTCTGCTGGCCGTGACATGACCGGGAGTCAGAGTCGGGACACCAGCGTAGTTTGGAGGCTGAAAGAACATAGAAGCTAGTAGTTACAGTGTTAACGCTTCATGATCAGTCAACTTGGTTTTGGGTATTGTTAGCTAAATGAACATGGTCTTTGACATTTGTAGAGTACTGTTTTTGCTGTTGTTGGTGGTGTCAGATTATTTCTAATATAATGGTGATGAGGGCCCGTGTCCTAGGGCCCCAAAAGACTCTAGAATTGCCACTGCCTATGAGCCAAAAGCTCAGACTTCAGACTACTCTAAACAGTCAGTTTCTGGTAGTTTTTTCTACTCTTGGCTCTGTATGATGTCATAGAGAACAGATATCCTTTATATGATCATCTCAGGCCCAGAAGCCCCACTCACCTGCTGTTTACAAGGGACAGCCAATCAGACGAAAGTTGCCTTAAATGGGGAGGAGCTAAATCAGCTTGTTTCAGGCAGGATGAACTGAGGGGCTGCACCAAGGCCTAGTATAAGATAAATAAGGATTATTTTGAACTGTGAAGCACGGAGAGCTACTCTAGTAGAGCCACAGAATAAAAAATTTGGAGCTGGAAATGAGTATAGTAAGCTACTTAAGCCTGCGTTCAAATAAATCAAGCTATTTATATGTTTTATAGTACAATAGTTAACCTACTAAATATTGTGCACAAAAGAGCCATAAGCAAGAGTTTGTTGATCCAGAAATAAATGGGGACTTGTAGTTCACTTTAAATAGTAGCTGTTCAACAAACAGTTGCTTGGAATGATGGGAAAGCTGCATCCATGACACTAAAATGGAACAGAGTGGTTTGCAAAATGGTCTGGTTTGTAGTAAATGGGCTAAAACATGCAAAACCACTTGTATGGCCCCATGGCAGCCGCCGAGGATTTGCTCTCAATAAAAATAGATGTCAAAACACAACACATTGTTATTCATTTATCATGAGGGTGGTGTTTGCAGTTTTTCCCCATTCAGCACAGCCAAAAATCAACATCATTTCTATTCCCGAGCCTCCTACCGTGACTCATTCTTGTTGGGGGATGGGAGGAGGAAGGCTTGGATGCTTTACTGACAGGGCGGTTTCCCATGCACAGCCTGAATGACAGAGTTGCCCCATAAGACTCGACAGCTGTTGACTCCAACTTGGAGATGTGTTTGCCCGTGTTTGTCATTTATGGGTGTTAACACTAGGCTGCGTGTTTGCATGTCAGGCGGCTGACCTGCCAGCCCAGGATGTGGGTTCCCCTCCCCCATTTTTATGTTTTCAGCAAGTAGTATTTTGTACATGAGTGTTCATTTGCTATATTTGAATGCATACCGTATATCATTGCGTCCATGCTAAGCATGTGGATGTGTGTGCAGTTTGCATGGCATGTTGTGACGTCCTCCTCCTCTGCAGTAAAAGTCCTGTGCAGCTGGCCCCCTCCGCCCTGCCTGATGACTTCCAGAAACCTCCGCTCTTCACTCAGTCTCAGTGACACGTGTGTCCTCTCTCCTCCAAGCCTGGACGCTGCAGCAGCTCTGCAGAGCTTATCGTCTCCCACATCTGGAAGAAAATATTCATTCAGCCAAAAGTCTTGCTAATAGTCTAATGTCATCTAAATTGGTGTGTGAGCCATTCCTGAATTGATTATGAGTGTGCTTATTTATTGTTTTGGAGGTGTTTTTGTGTTAGTGCTGAATGATAAGTCTTTATTTGCTTATTCTGACTCATTATGCTTACTCAAATAAAGCCAAAACAGTGCAACTTGTTCAGGAAGTAATTTGGTACTTAGTCCAAACAGCTGTGCGACCTCTGCTGCCGCTTATTTGCCTTTCCTTATTTGCAAATAAAACATGAAAGCGGTAAAGACCTCACTTCCTCTTCCAGTATCTAATACTGTCCTGTGCTGCAGGAGCTTCAGGACTCTAAACCCCAGCGTCTGACCACTGGTGCCCAGATCTCAGTTCTCCCTGCGTAGGTGCTAATTTAGAACAGATGGCATGTGGACGGCAAGGTTCAGATCTCCCCTGAGCAGAAAAAGGCTTAGAAACGGGGACATCCACGCTACAAATTACCCTTCATTCTGCCTCTTCTTTGCTAGTAACCTGCCCCTGAAATGGTCCACAGAGAGATGACATTATTAGTAACAGACTCCAGGCGGCTACAGAGCAACAAAGGGAGGCAATAGTGGAAATTTTTTTTTTTATTCTTTTGGCACCTTTGATTCATTGTGCCATTCTCATTTCCATTTAGTTTGCCTTTTCTGTGCACTCTTTGGGCCTCGGTGCAGAATCTCTGACCTTTGGAGTCTTTGTTCTGTTTGCTTGATTATTTGCTTGCTTTGCTGCATTCAGGCACCCTGCAGGTTAGGCAGAAGAGAAAGACCACTTCAGCTGGAAAATGAGCACCTGAGGCGAACATTCTCCACCAGAGATTTAAATCTTTAAGGTGGCAGGGTTGCAGTAACAGACAGTTTAGTTATTCAGGTTCAATTTATGGCATTTTTCATAGCGCTTTTTGATTGCCAGTGTGCCTAACCTAAAAAAAATTAGACCTTCATTGACTCTCTGCATTGCCTCTAACAGCAACAGATTTCTATGAGGGATGTCACTCAGGTCAAATTTGCTGCAAAAATCGAAAAGATGTGACATTTGTGCTTGCTTCTAAGCATTTTGCCTAAATGCCATTTTTCCACTATGGCATTACAGCAGCATACAACAGCACTGACAGTATAAAAGATGGATGTAGCCAATGTGACATCACTCATTGGTTAGTGAAGTCCCGTTAGGAAGCCATCATTATCTTGGTGTTTTGAAACAGGACGAGACGAGGTAGGGACGCATCTGACTGTGGAACCAAGTACATCGCACACCAGTGAGCATAATATGGATAATCATCCTGTCTGACCATAATTTACAAAATTAACTTCATGTTTTATTCAGTATGACCTGAAACTAGTGACTGATGCTAAAAAGTCATCAGGAAAGTGTTTAATGAGGTCAAAGAGCAAGGAAGCTCAGGGTTGTTTTCTCATAGACTTCTATAAAACCAGAAGTCTTTTTGCAACCAGAAGAGTTGCCCCCTGCTGGCCGTTGAAAAGAATGCAGGTTTAGGGCACTTCCATGTTGGCTAACACTGTCGGCGACCATCTGGCAACCACCAGTAGCAAAGGAAAAATGTGTATTCCCTGACTGATTGCCAGCGGTCGCAGGCAGTCGCTAGCATGAAATTGGTCGGAAAAAGGTATACGTTGCTGCCCCGAAAACCGTGATTGCTTTGGTCACTCGCAGGTTGCCGCGGTCGCAAGTAGTTTGCATGGAAGACGCCAACTT
The DNA here is from genome assembly GCA_015106735.1 of Paratilapia polleni. NCBI lineage: Eukaryota > Metazoa > Chordata > Actinopteri > Cichliformes > Cichlidae > Paratilapia > Paratilapia polleni. Next base: position 17,687 of record VUQI01055030.1, on the reverse strand, counting down.
GTCTGCAAATACTCACCAGCTACTCTCCGAGCAGCAGTGAAACTGTGAAAAGTGCAACACAAACTGGAAACCGCAAACGTTAACCTTCAAAGCTGCGCCTTTTGAAATGTATTGGTTTCAGGTTAGGCACAACTTTTAGTTTGAAGGCTAACGGTCTCCATGTCTGGTTTCCATTGCACTTTTTCCAAGTTTCGTTACTGCTGAGATGACGAATGTTTGCAGACAAGTCGGCGTCTTCCATGTAAACTACGGGCGACTGCAGCAATCTGCTAGCAACCAAAATATGGGAAGCTTTTGGTGTAGGACCCTCTTTGTGACTGATTTCACCTGTCGACAGCCAACAACCTCCAACAGCCACTCGCCAACCAGTCAGGGAATGCACATTTACATATTTTTCTCTCAGGTCTCTAGGCCTGTGTGACTGAGGCCTAACATAGCTAATATTAGCCAGAAGAAATCCAGATTTATCTCATGAAGCTCTTCTGTCTAGTGTTAGCTAGCACTAGCTTAATTGCCTGTGAACACTGACAAATTGTTACCTATTAAATGTCTCGAGTGGACAAGTCAGGAGAATTCACCCTATGGCCTGTTGCTGAACTGGCTGGTAAATTAGCGTGCCATTTTCAAATTACTTTATTAGCTAACTTAACAAACTAACCATCACCAGATTCTTGCTTCCTAGTTAACAACTTGCCAGCGTCACTGGATCATATAATGTGAATGAGATATCTTTGGGTTGGGCTGTTTTGGTCAGACAAATATGGAAAATATAGAAATAAATTTGATAGGTACTTTTGTTAAAAATGTACCATTTTCCTATACTTAATTTTTCTGTCCTGTTTTTCAGCTTTTTCTGCCTAGTGAAGTTTTACTAGGGGGAATAGAGAGGGCAGTGTTCCCTGTGAGTAAAAAGCATGTTGTGATTTTTTTCCATGGAGGAATAGAGGATCCTGTACAGTAGCCTGTGTTTGAGTTCAGCTCAGGGTGTAGGGATGACTTCAAAGCCTACGGCTACACCCTGTGGTTAGTGTAAAGCCGGGCACACGCAAGCTGGAACGTTCGCACAAACCTGGCAGACAGTTAATATATACAACATTTATTGTAAGACAGTCACACACCCTCAGACAGGCACAAATTTATTTACGTCCATAAAAATAGCTGACTGCTTTCTCACCCCCAAATTCCCCCACAGTCTTAGGATCAGCCTCCTTCACCCAGCCTGCTTCCTTTGCAGTAAAACACAGTCCCTCACTTCCTCTCTCTCTTTCGTTCTCCTCAAATCACGTCTCTGTTTTAAACGGGGCTCTCGGAGGCATATTTCACATTTGAGGAATTTCCTGTGCTCTGCTCATATCAGAGAGGAACGACAGTCCAAGAGTAGCACACTCAGGCCATCTTTAGCCTGCCAGTGTGGGAGGGTGTGTGTGTGTGTGTGTGTGTGTGTGTGTGTGTGTGTATACATGCATTATGTGAATGATGGGACAATATATACCCCCGTGAGGCCTTCCTGCTGGGTGGTAAAGGAAAAATCCATCACTGTCAATACGTTATCCAGTGGTGGTCCAGCTGTTGCACAAGACTGGACATTCCCACGCACTTGCTGTATGTTGGATGTGTTTTCAATTTTTGTTATGAATGGCAAGCCGGTCATTGAGGTGGTCCGACGCTCTCTTGGCAAATGACTGCCTGCTATTTACTCTTGGCAGCGGCAAACAAGGAAAGCTGCACTTTGACAAACCACTCAGGCTTTTATGCTCTCAAGAGCTTTTCACCAACCTTCTTACAGTTGTGCTCTTTGAATAATGATAGGGTAACTGTGTCAATGTAATAAACAGTTTCGTTTCCCTAAAACATTAATGGATCACAGTTCGTCTGGCGTGTGAGTAAACCGGGTTTGTCACCCTGTGTGTGGAGACTAATATATTCTGCTATTTATCAAGAAAGAAATCTCCCTGCATCCCATTCATTAAAGCCTTTACTCCTCTTAGACTGAATAAGTTATGTTGCAGTTCATGCAATAGAAAGCCTGGGAGTAAGTATCCACAAGGGAGGTCCTCTGGTAGCTACATAACTTCCAGTTTTGTGTTGTTATTTTCCATTAGAATTCACACTAATAGCAAATGTGAAGCAATAGCAAGCCAGTGGTTGGTAATGATTTTTATATTTGACAAGTCAATATCATGTTTTATTTTCTTCCTTACGCACAGGCTAATTGGTTAATTCTTTCATGTTTTCTGTTGAGGCTGTTGTTGAAGGTAATTTATTATGCTTTTCTCCAGCTCATAATTTTTATTCTTGAATTCTATTGGAGTAGCTTTGCATGGTTCACAGGTCAAAATAATATTTATTCTTCTTATACTGGGCCTTGGTGCAGCCTCACAGTTCATGCACTGTGTGAAACAAGCCGTGTTAGCTCCCTACCACCTCCCATTGGTGACTCAGTCACACTAAAATAAAACTAGGACTGCAATCTCCTTGTGACTTGGAAAGATGGGTGATTGCCCGGTGATTGCATTGAATTTTTCGCATTTGTTGACCATTTGCAAGTAGTTGCGGTGACCAGCTGGTCACTACTGGCAACTGCTTTCGATCAGAGGATGATTGCACAGGTCGCCTGGTGGGAGGCAACGTGTCTCCAAGCAATTGCAGTCTGATTCGGTCTGACTGCAATCACTCTCAGACAGACAAGCAAAGGTTTGCAAATAATTGCAGTCTAATTTATAAATGAGGACAGATTGCCAACACGTTGCAATCAATCTGAGTCAGCCTGTGCTGATGAGCACAACTCGTCTGTGACACGTCCCTTTGGGACTCGACTCAACTGATTGCCAACTGGTTCTGTTCTGCTTATATTCCTACATGAAAGCAAGGTTGCCGAGCACCTATGTGATTTTGCAGTTAAATTGCTGTCCTGCAGCAACTGCGTCACTGTTTGTGGAGGAATTTCTGAATTTCTGTTTCAAATCTATGAGGTTCTGACTGGATTCTGATTGCAAGTAGTTAATTCTGTATGTAGACGGCATAAGATTTGTGATTTTTGCCATTTTATCACGGTTAATCGCTGTATTATCACAAACAGATCGCATGTAATTGCCAACTTGACCCCATTCAGTCACAAACTGATAGCAGATGATAACAGATTGACTCCATCTTATTGCCACTTTATCGCCAAGATGGCAACTGACTATGCAGACCTGGTCCCTGTCTTCGAAGCAACCATTTCAGAGGCAACGAGATCATAAGTTCATAGCACACTGTCTCAATAATTTTGGTCATGCCATGGCCTCCAATCATTGTTGTCCCTAGTGTGAGTGTAGCATGAGCCAAGTTTCTTCTGATTGACTGCCTCTCACAAACAGAAGGTTTGGGTGGGGCCTTGGTGCCCAAAAGTAGATTCAAGAGTAGAAACTGAATCCTGAGCTTTTGGCTCACAGGGATAACTTGTACATACACTGACCTAATTTTTTTCCCCCTTTAGCCATGTTTAGTATGAGCATCCACCATCCACAGTATATAAGGAAAAGCAAATATTTGTTTGACCGTGGTAGTTTCTGGTACTGCATTCATGCATTCGACCAAACATGTACACTTTCATCAAAGTTCCTCTTATGCTAAGGAAGTACCTACTTTGGATCACAAGAAAACATCCCTGCTGGTCGGAAAGCACCATATGACCACATAGACGCATACATGGTGACAGAAGTAGCTTTTAGGCAGTGAAAGCTGAAATTCAACAGATGGACAACATAGTCTGGGTAGAATTTTTTTCTTTTTACCTTCAACTGGTGTCTGGTGTACTTCACTGCAGCCTTGAGACTTGAGTGAATGAGTGGGGGAAGGTCAGGATCCTCAAGGAGGCCGGAACAGGACATTGAAATTTGAGATTGAAGTTTAAAAGTGTTAAACAGCTGAATTGAATGTGTTGCTGACAGAACCTATGGCTTTTAGTGTAGCGTTACCTTTGCCGATGACTGAAGCTGTTATCATCAGTTTAACCATGTTATTATGTTACTTAAGCTGACTGAAAGTCCACAAAGCATGCAGATTGGTGAATTCATTACAGTGTTACTAAAGACCTGAATTTGTACAGGAATTAATAAAAAGGCTTGAAAGTTTTTACTGGTACTGTATGTTCCTACTCTCACTGACAGCCACAAGTTGTGGGTAGTAACCAAAAGAGTAAGATTGTGGATGCATGTAGGGAAAATGAGCTTCCTCTGAAGGGTGTGCGGGCTCACCCTTAGAGCTAGTGTAAGGAAGCTGCTTCGCTGCATCAAAAGGAGCCAGGAGAGGTGGTTCGGCATCTGACTAAGGAGACTCTGGGGCAGACCCAGGACTGTGTCTCTGAGCTGACTAGGGAATGCTTTGGAGCCTGGTGGAAGCGATGGCTGCGAAAAGGGAAGTCTTAACAGCTCTGTAATGATAGAAGATGGATGGATGGCTTGAACCAGCGACAGACTAACTTGACATCTTAACAGAAGTTCAGATAGTCTGAATCTGAATTTAATATGTTACCAGGTATGAATAAAAAGAGCTATGAGATCAGGCAGAATAGTTGTGTTTGTAGGAAATCAGTGGATTTCTGATGACTTGTCGTGTTGTCTACAGTACACAGGACTTGGATAAGGTGTCGCGCAGGGGTGTTCGTGTGAATCATGCTGTTGCGTCTATATGCAGAAGGCTCTTAAGGGATCGAGAGGATCAGCTCGTGTGTTTGGTCTGTACAGAGTCACCTTTGACCTCTAACATAAGAGCGTCCTGAAGCAGCTCCTGATCAGCCAGCATCAGAAGCGAATGCCTTGACAGAAAAGTGGGAGAGAAACTGTGCTGCTATAGGCAAATCTAAAACAGAATGAGACTCAAAACAGAGAAACTTCTGAGCCAGTGAATCAAGTGTATCTTGTATCAAAGAAAAAACCTTAATCTAATAATCATAAGTAACCTCAGCTGATGAAGTTACATGAATTGTGACTGACTTCTGACGGTGTCTGAGACAGATGAGTTACCGCTAACCTTTAAACAGACAGTCAAATCAGCCGGGGGTTTGAGTAATTAGATTTGCATGGTCTTTAATCAAATTTACTATTTGTTTAAAGCAAACAACAAAACAAGCAGATGCTGCTGTGTTTTCCACCATTTCAGGCCAAATGGAGCAGTTGTTGTTGTTTGAATTGGATGTCAGCCTTGTGCTGGAAAGAGACTGCTCCTACGGTCCTGCTGATGCTAGCGGTGATCCAATCCTCAGTCATTACCGTGCCAGCACACGCGATTAATAGGTCCATGTCTGGGTGAGAGTATTAGCATGGGATTAACAGGGCAAGTGGAAACATATAAATGTGAACTTTATCAAAAAACAAAACAAAACAAAAAAAAAAAACTACAAGAATTCTTTGAGCGGAGCTGCAAAAGAGTCTTAGATTGGGCTTGAGGGTTTTAACACTGCTGTGGTAGAAAGGATCAGTTGGAGGGTCCTTCTGCTGTGATTAGTTATTGACTTAAGACTTACCCGATCATCAGACAAGTTAGAGAAGAGTCTCTGAAACACTATCACTGCTCTCCTATCGATAAAATTCTCTCAGCGTGTAGCTCTTGATGTACAGTTTATACACTGAGATGTTTGCTCTCTTTTACTCGATGTGCCTCTAACTGTGTTAGACCTCCTTCCCCCCCCCCTTTTTTTTTTTTTTAAATCCCCTCTTAAAGGCAAAGAGTTTGTGGACTAAAACAACAGCTAACTCCCAGTTTGTCTGTATTTGTACTTCCACTCTTTGATACTTTACCCTTCTATTCCACTACATTTCAGAGAAAAATATATCAATTAATAAATTATAGTATTTGTATAAATTTTGTAACAATAAATAACAGAGCATGTATCAGCTGCCTCCATAGACAGTATGGAACATCTGGTCAGAAAAATGAAGCCAATGCAGAAGTGCCTTAAACCTGCATTCTGTCTGAAGGCCACCAGATGGCGACAGCTGTGATTGCAAAAAAGACTTCCGGTGCTATAGAAGTCTACGGGAAAACAGCTTTCTGTCTTGACCTCTGTAAACACTTTGCTGCTGAATTTATGGTCTCAATCACTCGTTTCGAGTCATACTGAATAAAAATGTCATACCATGTTTCAAAAGGGAGAATTATCTGTGCTATGAAACCCTATGCTCATTGGCTAATGACCTGTCAATCACAAGCCATTAGCCAATGAGCATAGTTTTCGTATCCCTTTTTTTTTTTTTTTTTTCAACCGAGATAGTGACGGAAGAAACGTTCATCTCGAGGGTATAAAAAGGGACTTCAGAAGCCTCATGGTAGCTACGTCCATCTTTTATAGCGTCTACGGCTGCCTCTCCAGTGAGCCTGTCATCCTGCTGATGGACCCCAAGTTCACTATTGTGAACTGCAGCTGGTGACAATGTGTCTCATTCTGCTCTGTAGTCTAGGTAAACTCGGCGGTAAAAGAGCCAGTTCTCCACTGGTTAGAGTGGTCTTCCACTTTCCGTCGCCAGATGCAGCCCTTGATTTGTGGTCTGTCTGACTTCTAGATCTGTAGAGGTAGCTGAAGGGCATGCCACAATAGCCTGCTGGTGGGGAAATTTGATTAAGAAAGGCCCGGGCTAGCTGCTTAGCGGTGACAGAACTCTGAAAATGAGAGCGAGGAATGATTGTCCATGAGTAAACATCCCACAAAAGTCTGTGTGTGGGGAAACTTTTGAAAAAAATGACTTTTTAAAAGAAGATTTTCCCCTACAGAAGAGCTTTGGTACTTTCTAGGGCTAAACTATATAGATGTAGACCTGAAAAGCTTTTAAAAATACATATTTAATGGTGGCAGCTTTTTGAATGTGTGGATTTTCTGGTTTGTTTTTTTTTTGTTGTTTTTTGGGGGGTTTTCTTTGTTGTCTTTTTTCACCAGTGTTGGTCATTTAGAGGTTTGAGCTGTTGCTTGGACAAAGCACTGTGATGGTGCTACTTTGAGCTCTGAGACTGTTTTCTGAATCTTTACAAACCAGACCTTTTAAGCGGGTACAGGTTTTAATCGCAGTTCAGAGGTTCTTGATTAATAAAGTAACTTAGCCACATTCCTAACTGACCCATTTAGCTGCCACACCACCTTTTCCAAAGTCCTCAGTTCCCTGACAATGAAGCAACCAATCACAGGAGATTAGAGCCTCACTCCGATGGATATAATCCTGCGCCAAGCTTTCAAATACTTTGAGTTGCATCAGATTTCTTAGCCTGCGCTTCATTTACTTTGATGATTTTTTTTTTTAAAGTCTAGAGCTTGTTATAAATTGCACAGATTTATAGACATGTAATAATAAAAGATTATACTACCTCTTTAAACTGTCATTTCTTATCCTGATTCATCTTATAACCTTTAAAATGTTCAAAATTCCCATTGCTTATGCGCAGTTTTGCCAGTAGATTAGCTTTCCATGTTCCCTTTAGTAACACACTTGTTTGACCTTACTGTCCCAAAGCACTCACTCTAATCTGTAATCAATATCTGCATTCATATCAACTGCTCTGAGCTCTCTCGTAAACTACAGCAGTTTGTCATATGAGGGAAAATGGTGCCGCAATCGCCGCCGTAATGGCACTGAACCGCCGAAGCCACCGCCGCTGCTTTGTCCTCTCAGCACCTGCAGTAAATTTGCCCGCTCGGTCAAACACAGTTTGTGCTAGTGCTGCATTATATTTTTTTTGGTTTGTTTTTTTCTAAAAGCTTGAGTCATGCTTTCAGAAGATGAGTTAACAGCTTTTGGGATATGATGATACTCAGGCCAGCCTGAATATACTTGAATTCCAGTCATAGTCAGCAGCTAGTTGTTATCCCGGAGAAGCAGATGATGCTGAATTTGTTCACGCTGCAGTGATTTGCTTCAGAGTGCAGCCTCCCTCAAATGCTAATCCATCGCTGTCTGTGTATGTGCATGTGTGTGTTCAGCTTCCACAGCAGCAGGTGTTTGTTTTAAAGGCAAAAGTGAGGGACTGGATAAGAGAAGGGTGCGCCTTAAAATCACATTAATTAAAAGCCTTTTTTTTTCTGGCCTTGTTCTTGTTGTGATGATTGAGGTGTTGTCCAGGATATTCTTTGGTTTGGAAGGGCTGGAAAACTTGGAGTCATCACTGGGTCATCCACCATCCTGGGGGTGAGAGACAGTAGACAGCAGCACATACATACAGGAGCATATCCTCCGAATCTAGATGAAGGCTGATTACACAGAAGTCGTGATGATCTATTTGGCCAATCCATGGCTCTGTACCAGTCTCACTGCTGGGGGTGCAGTCAAACCACCAGCTTCATTGACCAACACACACTTCCAAAATGGCAATGAGATTGACCTACCTGTTAATGTTGGATCAGATATGAGATTTAAGCTCTGTTTGCACCTCTTTGTTTTACTGTCCATGTTTCCTGGTTAAACACATGGTGAATAAAATGACGTGTAATCTGGTGGCAGCGCGTCCAGCCTGCCTCTGTGTCTGTTGACAGTTCGGCTGTGGCAGATTGGCGTCAGCGCTACTAGCATCTGCTTTCTGGGAGATTAGATGTTACCGGGCTATGTTAGCTGGCTCTGCAGCTCTGGGTCCAGGCCTCGGTCTCTAATCAGTGCTGGCAAGGCCTCCTTAAAGGCAGGAGGCGTTGACAGGGCCGTCTGAGCCTCCCCCCGAGCTTTCATTCCTTCTGTTCGCTTCTCCCGCCTTCGATTTTTCTCCTTATCTCTTATCTCCCCACTCTCTTTCCTTTTTAACCTGAGAGTTCAAACCAACCTCCAACAGATCTGCTGTGCTGCTCAATTCATGATGAGCAGTGAACCCCCTCAAAGACGTGAAATATGAATATGATCTCATATTTTAATTTGACACTGAGATTATTTTTCAGTTGTCATTTTAAATGTCTCATTTGCTATCTTTAGACTTGATCCAGTCCTCAATGCTGACAGGTTGATTATAGCCTCACACTGATGGCTCTTTCTGCTAGCGGTCGACTGATACCGGTTTTTCAGTAACCAATACCAAATTCTCAGAGAGCAGGGTGGCCAATATATATACTGCTGATATCGTCGTTTTTCACATTGGAGGGTAAAAGAGGATGTGGAAGGAGCAGGGCCGACTTGCTCTTTTCCCTCGAACCTTTAAAGTGGTTTTGGGAACCGTATGACTCTTATGATTCAGCTTCACATCGACCTCACTGGTCTCTGAGGTTTGGCGATCATGTCAGGGAGTGCCTCTTGACATCAGTGTGGTCGCACTGGCTTGCTTTAATGGCTTAATTTATTTGCTTCTTAAAGGGTAGGTCTTTTAAAAAAATCTTATGTTGAGAATAAACCCCGGCAACATTAAATACCAAATTCCAACAACTTTATATTGCAAAGTAAGGACTTTATATTAAAGAAGCATGTTTACTCTAATTTTTGCTTAGTTTTGGTCTCCATGAACCCTGAGGGAAATGCCTGAATCTTCTAAATCTGCTAAATGCTCTCCTATGTTCGCTAGCGAGTTGCTAACTGTATCTATCTGCCATTAGGAGCTAGACAGACAATGCACAGCGGGTTTTTAATAGAACAAGCTAAACACTGACATATAATAATGTGATATTATGAGTTTTATGGCAAGCATTCTAGCACACAGATTCCTATTTCCGGAACCATATACAAAGTTAGCATTCATTTGAAGTTGAGTTTCTAGCTATAAATGCATTTACTCTCATTTTAGCTCTGTTCTGGTCTCCACCAACTCCTGAGAATAATCTGCCTCTTTAGTCAACAAATGCTCTCCTATGTTTACTAGCTAACTTTATCAGTTTGCCCTTAGGAACTAAATAGGTAGTGTACAGTGGCTTCTTACAGTTTGTGAGGTTATTATTGCAGGCATATTAGCATTTAGTTTCTCATTTTCACAATGAGATAAAAAGTTAAAGTAGCATTAGTTTGGAGTTGGATAAAGTTAGCAACAGGCTACTCTTTGTTTTTTCAAATGCTTCATCTGCCATTAGGAGGTAGACAGGAAGCGCGCAGTAGGTTTTTACTAGAGCCAGGCCAACACTGGAAACTTGGGTCCAAGGTTGATACTGACTTTTAAGGAGATTGTCACACAGGCCTGGTCGGCAAATATCTGGCAACCACTGGTTGCAAGGAAAAAATGTGTATTCCCTGACTGGTTGGTGAGTGGTTGCTGGAAGTTGCCAGCTGCTAGCGTGAAATCAGTTGCATAGAGGTGTACGGTGCTGTACCAAAAACATCCTTGCAATTGCTTTAATTGCTAGCAGATTGCCGGGGCCGCGTATAGTTTGCATGGAAGACGCTGACTTGTCTGCAGACACTTGGACATTTCTCTTCAAGTGGTAGTAAAATTGTGAGACACAAACCAGAGAACTTTCTAAAATAGACGATGCACCTTTTGAAATGTGTCGGTTGCAGCGGTAAGTCACAGCTTTTACTGTGAAGGTGAACATTCTCCCTTTCCTGTTTGCGTCGCACTTTTTCAACTTTCACGACAGCTCACACAGTAAATCGTGTTTGCAGACCAATCAGCATCTTCCATCCAAAATACAGGTGACCTTGGCAATCTGCTAGCAACCAAAGCAATCACAAGGAGGTTTTTTCGTGCGGTACCTTCTTTGCAACCGATTTCACCCAGCAACTGATCGAGGATTACATACTTTTCCCTAGCTACAGGAGGTTACCGGGTGGTGTGACTGCTTATATTTCTAATTATATGTGTATGTGAAGTATTTCAGTTATATTAAAAAGGGGAAACCATTGGTTCATTGTGATGTGCATTATTAGAAAGTTAAGAAACTAGTCAAAAACTTAATTTGTTCGACAACTGTATTGCGTTACCAATATGTCTGTGATCAGCCTGTACAGGTCGATAATATTGGGTTTCCCATATATCTGTCAGGCTTGAGGAAAAAAGTGAAGCTGTGGGATGAGTAATCAAAACAATGAGCTGACTATTATGCTCCACAGAATTAAGGGGGACCAACAGCTGAGTCACCTGTTTGACATTCAGGTAATTAGAGCAGTGATTATGGGCTGACCGATGAATCATACTTGAACACGAGTGATGAAAACATTCTCTAACAAAAGCATGTTTTAAATAATTTCATTTCTTTACTTAGTGGGTAATGTTTGTGTGAAGCTTAAGTAAGTAAGTAAGTGGAAAGACAACAGACCTGGATAGGTAGTATGCTCACTTTTCACAAGTCATTTAATCATGGTAACAATGAATTATGCCATCACTGATTTTCCTCAGAACAGACCCAAAAATTGTCTGTTAATCCTGTAGTATACCTTCCTTTCTTAAATCATTGCACATTGCTTTTTCCTCTATGTTTCTGCAGATTTTAGTGATAAAACAAATCAGTGAGCATGATATTATGTACTAAAATGGCTATAATTTTAAGTGTGCTTGAAATAAATCTGAACCTGTCCTTTGTTTTTACTTTATTCGCTCACTCATGCAATTATTTCAAATTTGCACTCACTCATTCTTTTAGCCACTCCAGCGCTCAGCTCATAATTCCTGCGTTTATTAACATCTCTGACATCTCTAGTAGTGGAGGTGATGGGTAGCTAGACTGGGACCATCGTGAGTCTCTGCACTATAAATATATTTCATTTTCATGTGGTTTGAGGTTGGAGTAATGAGGGGAGAATTAGGCTTTCAGCAGTCGGCGCTCGGCGAAACCGGGCTGTGTGCTTGTGCTCTGCTGCTCTGGCCTCCGCAGTCTGTCCCCCCCCGTCATTCCCCTTCTCTGCCTTTGTTTCAGTGCTGCTGCTGCACTTGGTCATGCCTGCAAATGAGCACCAGGACAGAGCAATTATTCAACATAGGGGCAAACCCTGCACCCCTCCTTTGCACACACACACACACACACACACACATACTGTCATGTTTAAATGTTTCATGCATTTATAATGTGCAGGGATGAGATAAACAAGGAAGAGAATGAAACACACTTCTGGAAATTTCTTGGATAGAGATGGTCTTTTATGTTGGAACTCAATTCCCTCTGGGGTTGATGAGCTTCAGATCCCTTTCAAACATGAATTAATGTGGCTGACACACACACAAACATACACACACGTTTCTTGTGTACATCCCTCCCATCCCCACCCTCCCTCATTCCCCCACCCTCCCTCAGTGTAATGCAGACACTGGCTTGGCTGCAGCCCTGTCTGTGAGTGTGTGGCTTGCGTGTGTGCTGGTGAAGGGGGAGATCTATGCGAGGCAGCGTGCCGGCCGGCTCGGTGTGTGTGCGTGTGCGTATTTAGTGCATAAACTGCAGCAGTGAGCTCGCCGGCTCCACTTGCCGACAAAAAGGACTCTCTCCGTCAGTGTGACGCTGCCCCTCTGACTCCTGTTCGCTCCTCTTTCTGCCTCTCATCTTTTTTTCCCTCCTGTCTTTCTTTTTCCTCTCTCTCTGCAGAAGCCGCTGCCTTGCCCCCTCCCCCCTTGCGTCCTCTTTGCAGACAAAAAGCTGGAATAACTGCCCCTCCAGGTAAGACGCCGTGTATTATATATTCCCTTTCAGATGCAGGCATATTGCTGGAGAAAAAAATCTCTGTAGAATAATTTGAAGCCTCGGCTTTTAAGCTTGAAATATGTTAGCATGCTTAGTATTTAATAGGCAGAAAAAAAAGGAAAATTAAAAGTCTCAGAAGGCAAAGTGGCTGCTTTCTTTCTTCTTCTTCTTCTGTTCTGATTGTGCTCTCAGCATCTCCCTGTTTTCACAGATTCAGGATATTTGCTGACATATTCAAAGGATAGAGTGAATGATGTTGTGATAAGCCGGGGGCTGTTGTTCCTCTGTTTTGGTGACCTTTAGTCTTTGTGACGTTCTCCGTCTAGACATGGCTGATTATTCAGCCACCGTGGTTCATTCAGGGTGCGCTGCTGCTGCTGCTGCTGCGCCTGTGTGTATGTAAACCGAGATATTAAAAGCCTGATCTTCTGATTTTATCTTTAGCATTATTTTACTTGGAAATAATGGTGATTGGGTTATATTTAGAGGCTGTGGCTGTGATGGCATGTGGCCGTTGGCGGTTAGCGACTCATAGCCAACAGATTGTTGGTGGTTTCTCAGTGGGAGTGACACCAAGCCGAGCGAGACCGCAGGACACATTGCTCTGCCTGTCAGCGCCGACTGAGCTGGCTGTCACAAGTTTGCTGACGGCTTGGTCGACTTTTGGAGCAGGTGGTGATGGAGTGATAAGACGCCAACCCCTTTTGCCCTTTTTCTCCCACTCTGTCTTTTTTTTTCTCTCTTTTATCCTCTCCCCACTGTTTATTTCTCTGCCTGCATGTTCCTGCTTTTATCTGTTTTGATCTATCGTGTCTCTCCCACGCATTCTGCCCCCTCTTTTCTCTGAGTTTTTTTATTTTTTGTCTTTCCTTCCTGTCACCCCCAGCGTTCGAGCTGGGAGTGTCTGGGAAAGGGTGAAATGGTTCCAGTTTTACTCTTCTAGCTCCATCCAAGGCAATAAAGGCAATAAACCATTCTGATATTCATTTTGTAGTTAGAAAAACTCCTAAACATCTCAATCTTACTGTAATACACAAAATATCTGTCTGTCTGCGTGTTTGTTTGTTTGTTTGTCCGTGAACTCCCCCGAGACGATCAGGAATTGAGCAAACCAAACTTGGCACACGGGTGCATCTTAGGCCTCTGAAGGTTCTTATCTATATCAGATACTATGAAGTCATCATGTTGCCTAGCAACCACCTGTTGTTTTTAGCATTTATGCACCTGCAACATCTTATAAAAGGATCCCATCGTTTTAATTTCACAACAGTAACATCTCATTTATATCCACGAAAGCTGAATTATACATGCCTAGCATTCACAGGCTAAAATGACCCATTTTAGCATTTAAACAACATCTGCCACCCCTATTTTCTTTTACTTTTCTCAATGTGATTAAGTATATCGGTTTGACAGCAACACAAACAGGCCAAACAGTACTGTAGCTTGGGCATGTACTGGCATGTACTAGTATATATAATAACCCTTTTCCGCCCTTATTTTTTTATAGGAGACAGTTGGCTACAGTCAGATTCCAGCATAAAGTGCATATGAAAGATGGATGTAGCCTCTGTGAATCACCCATTGGTTTCTGGATTTGTATTTTAAAGCCTCAGTTTTAGCATTATGGCTTTTTTCCCCTTTTTTTTTTGTCATTTTGAGTCAGAAGTGACCCTATTTGGAAGACAGGATGAAGTGCTAAATTACAGATCAGCAAGAGCATCCAAACACTGTGTATGTGTGCATTAAACACAGAGAATTGCTGCAAACCTACTGATAAAATACAAGAATTTCACTCGTGTAAAAAAACAAAAAACAAAATTGGAGTGCAGAGTGCAGTTACCTGTACAGCAAGCCATGGTTACAAAGTGCTTTACACAAATACACACAGGCAGTTATAAAAAAAGGAATAACATGCAAAGGATAAAATGAAAAAGCAGGATGTGTATTTTAAAAAAAAACTTTGAAATAGAGTAATGCAAGATTCAAGTGTGAGAATAAACTTTAAAAAATAAATAAAATCTAAAAGTAAAAGAAGATACCGATGTAGCAAGCAGGGTGTTCCATACCTGCAGGCACCTCTAATCTTTAAGTGACAACTGAGAAGAGTCAGCAGGTTCCTGCCTGAGGCTTCAGGCTGATTGATACAGGATGGCAGTTCCAATATATATTTTAGTGCCAGGCCATGAAAGGGTTTAAAATGAGAAAGTTAAATGTTAACACCAATTCTAAAGCAAATGGCCAGCCTGTGTAATCATTAAAATGGAGGTAATGCATTTACAAGTCTCATTGCTGCACTTTCTAACAATTTGGAATCCTGTAATTCATTTAAAAATGTTTCAAAAGGCACCACAAACATGGCTGAGAGGTCCAGTTCAGTGACTTCAATTAGCGGAGGTGAAGCCCAGCAGGGTCGACACCCACCTGTTATTCAATAATGCATAGATTTAAGGCTCAATAAAATGTAAGCATGCAAATGATATGAAAATCCTCTCACAGTGCAGTTGTTACGAATGGGGAAACTGACTATAGAGACCAAAAGCATTCTTTGTACCAGGCTATAAACATTTTGGGCATTTTAACATGTGAGTCTGTTTGGAGGCAACCTCAAGTGGCCATTAGAGGAACTGCAGTTTTTGGCATTTTTGCAGTTTGGGTTATAGTCACAGGATATTTTACATTTTAAGGGGGAATGGGTTTGGCTAATTATCCTCCTTTCTTCTCTTCCTTGTAATTCCTTCTTCTCAACATTTTGCTCGTATGACTGCGTACTAGAAGTCACCAGGATGTCTGTCATATCTACAGTGACAGGACGCCCCCTCACTCCCCTCCCTGCACCCCCTTTCTCTCTGCCTATCTCTGTGTCCGTCTGCTTGCATGGTTGCTGGGCAGCTCTCAGGCTAGCTGTCTCTTTTCTGGGAACCAGCTTGGGATGACATGCCATGGCTCAGGAGGGGAGGACGAGGGGACGGACGCGTCCTCTTTCTGTCCTTGTGGTTGGGGTCACAGCTTGTCCCCCAATCATCCGCCACCTCCTTCCTCTGTTTTCCTCCCTTTCCTGCATCCCTCTTCCAATTCTGTCTAGCTCACGCCTTCAGACGGAGGGTTAAGCAACTGTTGCCGCACTTGAAGGGCAAAAAAGAGTGGGAGAGAGGAACATTGTTTTGGAGTTAACATCGCCCTGCATCTGACTGCTGTTAGTCAGCAAGGCGTTTGAATTGTAATGGAGATAAATGTAGGTGTCACAGCGATGCCAAGTGTGGAAAAGAAAGGCATTGTTTCCCCTTCGCCACAGCTTCAACTGCCAGAAAGACATACGAAAAATATGCCTGAACTGTAGATGATTTAATCCTGGATTGCAGATTGGTTTGACATTGCATCAGAGGAAGTGTAGGATCTTGAGCCACAACAAGGACTAAAAGCTAGGGTATTTAACAATACAAACTACAACTTTTTCCTGGTTCCTAATCAGGTCCTAAATCATTAGAAGGGAAGCGAATTCTGCACCAGGATTTTATTCATCATGCAAATCAGCAGGCTTTTTATCCAGTTGGCACATGAGATGTTGTACTCACCCAGCAATTGCAGCAGTCTTTCTCAACATCTGCCTCTCAGGCTGCGGTGTTTTTATACCTCTACGTGAGACATTAATGCGTGCTGCAGATAATTTGAAGAGGCAAAGTGTTGGAGAAAGGACCATAGGAGTCCCTCGACTTTGACAGAAGCCCTGAAGTGACTGTTGACAAGTGATACTTGATGGGTATGAAGCTGGATGTCAGAGCACTAAGTTGAGGTGAACCACGGAGACAGATGAATAAACCAGACAGTTTGTTAATTCAGGGTGGACTGCAGCAAAGTTGTTGAACAGGCTGGCAGCGTATTTGAGGAACAGTTTTAGTAGAGGTTTTAGCGCAGTCCCCCATAGTAACCAGCTCTGACAATTTCAGCTTCTTCTGGACATTATTACAAAAAAAAAACAAAAACAAAAAACGGGCAGCTTATTTGAAAACTTGTTTGCCAAATTAGTTCTGACTGTGGAGACAATAGTGAGAGCACAGGTCATATTGATTTTGTTTTTACACGTGTGTGGGCACAGATAAGAAGGAGCTAGCTCAAGGAGAGATTTATATATAAAACCAACAATGTGGGTGGCCGCTTAGCAACAGCATGTAATAAAACCTGAAGAGTAATGATGTACAGCATTGAGCTTTGAAGGGCAGCGGTCAGGTGTGCGTGTATACTTTATATTTTCTGACCATTTCAGTTAGTTGAGCAGTTGAAATCTCACTTAGATTAGATGTTAAATTGTTGGTATTTTAAAATAGTACGCGCTCAGATTTACCACCAACATAAGTCACAAGTACAGTACAGAAATATGACAATGGAGAGGAGTTACAATGCTTTTGTATTATAATTATTAATAGTTATTTTCAGTTTAGTTTAGTTTCAGTTCATTTTTAGAGTGGATTTGCTCATTTCAGGTTTTATTGGTTAATTTTAGTCTTTTATCATTTCAGTATACAGTACTGTGCAAAAGTCTTGAGCCCCCCCTCTTTTCTTTTTATTTTGCTTGGAAAATGGGAAATAGGTGCAGTGATTTACTGAAACGTGCAAACATAAATGGAAATACAGTATATAAGACAAAAACAGAGTTTGTACAATTCTAACGAGCTTGAAAGTCAATATTTGGTATGACCACCTTTATTCTTCAACATAGCCTGAACTCTCTTAGGCAGCTTTCTTGTAATTTCTTGAAGTAGTCTTCAGGAGTAGTTCTCCAGGCTTCTTGAAGGACATTCAAAGCTCTTCTTTGGATGTTGGCTGCCTTTTGTTCTGTTCTCTGTCAGATGATCCCACACTGCTTCAATAATGTTGAGGTCCGGGCTCTGGGGAGGCCAATCCATGACTGATAGTGTTTCATTGTGTGTTTTTCTATCCAGCTATGCTTTTACTGCACTGACAGTGTGTTTGGGATCATTGTCATGCTGAAAAATGAAGTCTTTGCCAATCAGACACTTTCCAGATGATACTACATGGTGGATCAAAATCTGATGGTACTGAGGATCTGACAAGATCTCCAACACCACTGGCTGAAATGCAGCCCCAAACCATGACAGAGCCTCCACCGTGTTTTACAGATGGCTGCAGACAC
>VUQI01055029.1:0-11627 GCA_015106735.1 Paratilapia polleni | reverse complement strand
TAAACTTGGCACAAAAAGTAAGGAAATTTGTGTTTGGTCAATTATTTCTTTGTTGTAACAATGCTTCTTGGCAATAAATCTTATACCGTTGGAAAGCCTGTTTATTTCCCTTTAAATGGTGCCATATTTGTAAGGAAAATACATTTGTGGGTTGAGCAGCAGGGCTGAGTATGTGGGTTGTGCCCATGGAAAACTTGCCAAATCTTCTCTGCCAATAACGTTTTTGTCTTACTATGGGAACTCTTGGCTCCTGTATGACCTCATCTGAATCCTGTCAACAACTATGCTATTGGGTGATAAACTAAACTGTCCACAGACTTGAGCGCACAATCCGGTCACTGGGCACTTGCTCGCAGCTCACAAGCAATAACAATACTCTCCTGAAGTTAGTGATGGTGTCAAGTAGCAATACTTTTACCTTGGGAACTGGCAATGTGTCCTGTTGCAAAGTAGCACACTTTGCTAACAAGGCAGTACCCATTAACAGCAGTGCTAGCGATACCTTACATTGCATTGCACTTCCTTCAAAAAAGTAGTACTTCTCACTCTAATCTAGCTGGAATATAGTGATATTTCTACCCATACTTTCACCTGGTAGCTGTACAAGCTGGCCAGCTGATTGTTGGCTTTGCTAGCATCCATGGAACACTTGCTAATGATGGCTATGTCTAAAAACCCTAACAAAGTTCAATAGGCAGCGCCAGGTGAGGCTGGTTGGCACAGCCGTCACACATTGTGCTAATCATTCGCTCATGTTTATGTAGTAGCATGCTGGGACCGAAGACACTCAAAGATAATAGCCAAGCAAGCCACACTAGGCTGAAGATGGAGGTAACCGCTATCCCTGAGATGAGATTTCTGGGGCACATTGCCACATCGGACATGTCAGAGTGCCTAGCCTTGTTGAGCTGAGCATATGTGCGTGTTAAGAAGAAAAGTGAATAAAGAGCTTGTCAACTGGCAAATGGTATGTGTGTCTGCTGAGTATACCCACAAGTAGCCCAGCTACGGCTATACTGCCTCAGCATGACTGACAATCAGCCTTTGCAGCCAGGGACCTCAGTGGAACAGGTAACAGCAGAGCTGGCCATGATGCACACCAAGCAGGCAGTGGTGAATTGATGGCAGCTGGAGGTACTTCAACTCCAGGCGGAGAGTCAGACAGATTATATCAGGTAAGTCATGACACAAATTCTGGAAAGGAAGTCACCTCATTGTTGGTGCTGAAAAGCTGTCGGGAGCCAGGTGGCTTATTTTAACCATGTGGTTGGTCACATGGGATATGATAAAACTCTGGACCATTTGGGGGGAATGTGTGCCGCTGGTGCACATCGTGTCTCAAATGACAGCTGTTTAACCAGTGGGCCATTCCAAAAGCACCTTTGTGCCCTCTGCCATTAAAAGAGGTGCTAATTGAGCGCATTGGGATTGACCTCATCTGGCCATTTCACTGGATTGCACAAGGACATCATTTTGTATTAGTTTTAGTGAGCTATGCAACAGGGTATCCTGAAGCAGTGCCCCTGAGCAACATTTCTGCAGAGTGTTGCTCCATGTCCGGAGTTGGAATCCCAAAAGACATTCTAACTGACCAGGGCATGTTGTTCATGTTATGGATGTTAAAAGAGTGCATACTATCCCCAGACTGATGGTCTGGTTGAGCATCGTAATGGACCTTAAAATCAATGATTTGCAAGTTCATTCACAATGATGAATGCAATTGGGACCAATGGCTAGACTGTCTGTTGCAGTGGCCCAGGCCTCCTTGGGATTTTCTCACTTTGAGCTGTTGTTTTGCAGGTAGCCATGTGGTCTGCTGGACCTACTTAAGGAAAACTGGAATGAAAGGTACGAGCCCTAGTAAAAATTAAATTCATTATGTTCTGGACCTGACAGCATAACTCCATGCACTTTGGAGGATGTCGTGGGAGAATTTGATCTAGGCCTAGGACAGTCAATAATGCCTGTATGATAGAGGGACTATACTCAGACAATTTTGCACCAGGTGATAAAGTGCTTGTATTTCTCCTTTCTTCTAGAGGTGCTCCCTTCTTCTAGCTCAAAACTACTCTCCAAGTGATAGGGAGCCTTTGTGGTCACACTGTGAGTTGGCGATGTCGATTATAAGGTTGTGGGTTCTGACAGGAGTGGAGCTACACAGATATATCACCTGAACCTCCTTAAAGCATGGAGAGTGGCAGAGCCTTTTTCTCTGGTGAGCTGGGTAAAAAAAAAAAGATGAAGTGGGGCCTGAGGTGCCAAATTCCAACATTCCCACCTCACTTCTTTATAATGACCATCTTACATCAGCCCAGAGAGCAGATGCTCCCATCTTGCAACAGCATTTTGGTGATGTGTTCTCCCCTCCTGCCAGGGTGCACAAACCTCATACTGTACAACACCATGTTGACACTTGTCCAGGCTTGATGGTATGTTGATGGCCTTACAGGTTACCTGAACACAAAAGGAAAGTGGTTCAGAAAGAATTGGCAGCCATGAAAGAGATGGAGGTAATAGGAGAAATCCACAGTGCTTGATGTAGCCCCAATGTTGTTGTTGTTGTTAAGAAGGATAGGTCTATATGGTTCTGTGTGGACTACTGGAAGGTGAATGAAGTGTCATAGTTTGATGCTTATCCCATGCCCCAGGTCAGGGAGCTCCTAGACTGGTTTGGCACTGCTTGTTTTTTTACAACACTGGATTTAACCAAGGGCTACTGGCAGATCTGCTTGTCTCCAGAGACTAAGAAAAAACAATCTTCTCCACTTTGTGGTTGTACCAATTTGTTACCCTTCCTTTCAGCTGGTGAAGCTGAAGACTAGCATGCTAGACAAGCTGCTGCTAGCTTTGCTTTCACTGCTCTGAGATCAGTTACAACCTGTGCATTGTGTGAAAACTTGCAAGTAAAAAATCCCTTTGTGATTTATCATCTTAAAAGATCTCTTACTAACCACCTTGGCCAACATGTGTGATGAAAGACACTTTTCTTTCACTTTAGCATGTTCACAAGGAAAGGAGAGGGGACATAAACTCCTGAAATGTACATTTTGATAAAACAGGCAAGTTGAACAGTTGCAGGCTCAGCTAACATTTTCAGATCATTGTCTATGAGAAATGACTTGGTTGACAGAATGCAAGTTTAACCAGCTGTTTTCCCAACATTCCAACTTTATTTTTCATGTACATATTGACAGTTAACCATGTCACACAGTGCACAAGCCTTTTAATTTAGTTGTGATTTTTTTGTTATTAATATATTTTCATTCTTCTTCTTTTGGCTGCTTCCTTTAGGAGTCACCACAGTGGATCATCTGTTTCCATTTCACCTGTCCTTGTATCCTCTTCTGTCACAGCAACCCTCTGCCTGTAGTCCTCCACGACATCCATGAATCCTCTCAGTGGTTTTCCTATTTTCCTCCTGCCTGGCTCTTCAACATCTATTGTCCAATATATCCACTATTTCTCCTCTGCAGATGTCCAAACCATCTCACCTCCACAACACTCTTCACATAATGTTCCTTCAAGATTACCCCACCCCATTCGGCTTCCTATTTACATCATGGTAGAATAGTTTGAATCCACCTCCAATGCTCCTGACCATGATTCCCTTCCACCTTGGTGATCTGGTATGGAAATTTCTTGATGATCCAAATATTGATTTGACAAAGATATTATGCCTTTCAGGGGTGCTTCAGGAAGATGCCCTTCCTGTTGCAGCCCTACCAGTTATCTGGGCTTGGGACTGACACTGGGAGTACACTGGCTTGGGTTTATTAATATATTTTAAGATACTTCTTAAAATCAAGGAGTAGGCCTGTTTTTCTGAGATCATTAAAAGCTGTTTTATAGAGACACGTGGTCCTCATATGACACCCACACTACAAACATATGAATTTGGAATTTGATGTATTACTGTATATCAAACAGAATATAAACTATTTAAGCTGAGCTCAATCATAAACATCTGCACCCATAATACTGATCCATATCAAACTGGAGAATGTTTTTCTGCAGATTAAGTACTTTTACTTTTGATACTTTAGACACCATTTTCCAGTAATACACAGTTTTTTTATGTAGTGAGGTGTTTAGGAAATCACCATCTTTGCTGGCCTTTATGTGAGTCACCGCATGCTGCTGAATATAGCCTAGCCATGGCTACAGTCACATTATATGGTCTGTCAGGCACTCAGTAATCCTTGACATGGCAGACATGTTTACTGACATTTCCTGTAGCTTCTCCCTAAGTAGCAGCAGCTGAATCATGTTAAATGCACTTTAAATTAAAGAAGGTGATCCTCACCATACAGATACAGATATAGATGAACCCTGTATTGACACAAACTATTATAAACTATAAATAGTTAAACTATATTATATTTATATCTTCTGTATTCTATCATTTGGCTGCAGTGTAAGATGTCATCATCTGACTCTTTTTAAATGACACCCAAAAAAAAGCACTTTTTGTTTTTTGAACATATTGTCCGCAGTAGGTCGACTTGCGCCACTTTGTTTCTGACTAAAATGCTACTGCTGAAACTGCAAAGCTGCACTATGCAAAAAAATATGTTTAATAAAATGCAGGTTTTAACTTGAGTGATGACCTCAGGACTGACCACACATCTTTCTTCAAGCTGTAAAAAGAGAAGTAAAAAGTAATACTACAATCATTTGAAAGTTGTCATTTAATTTTCATTTAAGTTTAAAAACGTACTCAATTACCCGTTGATTGTCAAAATAGACAGACTTCTATGGCTAACTCCTAATGTTAGCAGAATAAATAATTTTTGTGTTAAGGTGTAACAATGGGTTATTAATTCAATTCAATTCAGTTTTATTTATATAGTGCCAAATCACAACAACAGTCAGCTCAAGGTGATTTATATTTTAGGGGTACAATAATAATCAGAAAACCCCAACAGTCAGACGACCCCCTATGAGTATATACTTGGCAACAGTGGGAAGGAAAACCTCCCTTTGAACAGGAAAAAACTCTGGCAGAACCAGGCTCAGGGAGCGGCAGCCATCTGCTGTGACCGGTTGGGGGTGAGGGGAAACAGAAGAGAGCAGACAGAGACAGGACAAAAGACACACTATGGGAGAGAGGCAGAATTTAATAATAACTAATGATTAAATGCAAAGTGGTGTATAAACACATGGAGAGTGAAAGGAAGTGAATGAAGAGGAAACGCTCAGTGCGTCATGGGAAGCCCCCAGCAGCCTAGGCCTATTGCAGCGTAACTAAGGGATGGTTCAGGGTCACCTGATCCAGCCCTAATTATAAGCTCTATCTAAAAGTCTGCTTGTTGTAAAGTTGATATATGAAACAAAGCATTTCTTTTAGCTTTACAAGCTGTATAGAAACAGCATTTTTTTTTTTTGTAACTTTACTCCTCTGTCTGACCAGGTGCGTGCATAAGCTGTGTTGGTCATAACTGGGCAACTTCTAAATCCAATCTGCCATTTGTGGCAGATAGATAGATTGATTTATGTCTTTTTCATACTAAGACCAAGGGTAAATCTTATTCTAAGACTGGTGTAGTTAAGACTCGGCTTAAGTTTGTTTGATGCAACCAAAATTAAGTCCATTCTAAAGACTGGTCTTAACAAAGATCAACTTTGTATTTAGTTCCAGGCTCAGTAAAGACAGGCTGATAGAAAAACCCTAGAAAAACCCCATATTCAGTCTCCTTTTAATTTAGTTTGCTCTTAATGAACCATTGAGAAAAGCATCTGATTTCACTATGTTCACCAGCTAGTTACTGGCTTTGCTTGGCTCTAGGTGCTATGCTGCAAGTGTCCAGTATTATTTTTCAGCGCTTATTGCTGAAAACAGCTGCCTGTTGCAGATGGGAGAAGGCTGAGAGAAGCTGAGTTTAAGGGTAAGAAAAGCAGATGATGCACTAAAAGAGGCGGTGGTAACTGTTTGATGGTTTGTCACTACAAATTTCATATAGTAATTTTTTTTAATCTATGGTATAAATTACTGTTTTTATTGATTACTGCAGCTTTAAAATGCACAATGAAAACATTAATTTCCAAGATCTAAATTTTTTTAATTAAATAATTTGACCTTTATTTATTTACTTTTTTGAGTTTTGGTTGCTTGTTTTCAATTGTGAAGAACACATGCACCAGAAGGGTTTAAGTGAACTAAGCAACATCAAAAGTGATATTCACAAAATCCAAAAGTGTAACATTTTGCAGGCTTGCTTTTTATTTATCTCTTGGAAAAACATTTCAGATGAAATTTAAAAAGAATGTGCAAATAAAATACATTTTAAATGATGGGTGTAACGTGGTTGCATTCTTACAGATCTTAGTTAAAATTGGGTATAATCGGATACATAGTTATGGACTTTATATTCATTTATTTTTATTTCTTCAATAACCCTGTATGCAAAGATCCAGGAGAAAATAAAGAAGAGAAGATAGTTTAGGCTTTACCTAATTTTCAGTGTCAACCCACAAACTGCTGTTATCTTGGTCATGTATAAATATGCACTGTAGACGTAGTACAAGAGGAACAAAGGCTTTCTCTCTCTTCCTCTTATTCTCAGTTGTTTTGATCAATTTCATGCTTTCCTGCCACTGAACACTGTTTACTGGTACATTATTAGAATACACATTAATTCATCATTAATCCAACTGCATTAGCTATGTAGTATTACATAGAGGTAAGATGAAATATATTGCAAAAAGCATGGCTTATTCAGCAGGACTATGTATTAATTTGTTCATCTTGGATATGCAACAGTAACATTACATAAGACATAAATAGACACCTGTTAACCCATATCTCAGCTTCAGGCAATGCTTGTGGCAGCACTGTGTACTGATGGTTTGTCTGTCTTGTGTAAAAAGTGGTGCTTTCTCACAAACACACCTCTGTAGTCAACAGAAAATACCCTTCAGGAGATGTTTTATTCTGCATTTTATTCCCTTCTACACTGACAAGCCAAAATATTCAGCTTTGTATTCACAGTCGTACAGTTGTAGACAGATTCTGAGTTTTGGTAAACACAGCAAAGAGTTTTAAAGTGAGGGGAAAGAAATCACATCAGCTTGAAATAATAAACATCATTTGCATCCTTCTCTCTGTCTCTTTATATATATATATATATATATATACATACACACACACACACACACACACACATTGGCCATAGGTGTGAATGTGGTGTGAATGTTGTCTGCCTCTGTATGATGTTAGTCCTGCCACCCTGTGAGCTGTCCAGGGTGGATGGATGGATGGATGGATGGATAAGTGAGAAACATTTAATGTTCATTGAAATGGCACTGTTGGATCTTAATACACTGAAAATTAATCTGGTTACCACTGCCACCCACACTTTCAAGATTCCTAAGAAATTATCGCTGTAGTAAGCTCTTTACGTCAGTGACTTCATCTATTGTTGGTTTCTGAGCTCAAGGATAGTTTGCTATTTTAAGAGATTCTCATACAGTATGAATTTCATTTGTATAGCATTTAGAATAGCAGTGCCTCTGAAATGGTGCATGGTTTTATGTGTGTGGTGTAAGTGAGGTGGTTATAATCATATTGACATATACTTTCAGACTGTGATCTTTTTGTGTGTGTCTGTGTGTGTGTGTGTGTGTGTGTGTGTGTGTGTGTGTGTGAGAGAGAGAGAGAGAGAGAGAGAGCGAGAGAGAGAAAGAGAGAGAGAGAGTCGTCTAAACTGCTGCATTCTCTCTTATTAGTTGTTTTTTAAAAAAAAGGAAAACAGACCCCTTTTCATCAAAGTAATGAATTCTGGGCACTGAATATAACCTTGTTCCTTGGGGAGACATTTATTATTTTCACAGTAAGAGCAATATAATGTCTGAGAGAGAGACTTGGAAAGAAAAACTATTTTTGGTGACTTGGTGGATAGTATAGTTAATGATTGAGGAGTGCAGGGGATGTCCACTGTCATGGACACTGTCATATCTTTTCTTTGAGGCTCATTCTGGCTACACTCATCTTGGAGAAGACATTTGGATAGCTTACAATAAATACTGTAAAGTGTAATAAGTGTAATGTAACAACTTAAAATATAGTAAGAGGAGGCGAATGGCCTAGTTTATCAAAGCCTGTGAGTTTAATTCATACACAGACAGAAATTCCAAAAAGAGTGTTTGTGGATTGTGAAGAGTTTGTGAAGCATGATTAGAAAAACATGTAATAACACATGCATGGCCTCTAAAGGCTACAAGAGGGCTGTATCTTTCAGTGAAGTGGTGGTGTTAATTCTACTGGTACTGGCTAACCTTGGCGATAACCATAGTGGTGAAAGTGGATTTTGGTAAGATGTGCAGTGCCCTGCTTTCCTCCAGTATTTATACTAAGCTAGTTCCAATTCAATTTAACACAACTCTAAGAGTGATATTGATCAGACAGAAAGGACATTTACTAAAAATATTCCAACTGTCTTGATGTTCCAGTAATGTTAATCAAAGAGTTGGCAAACTCCTCCTACTGTTTCTTTTTACAGTTTTTTTTAACAGCACCAGCCTGTCACGCTTTCCCACCTGCTGCTGCCTAATTCATTTTCCAACATTTAACCATGAGGCAGTTGAGGTGTCTGCTTGAAGTGCCTTGCATGAGTGCACTTTGACAGCACTTGTTGGACGGCAGGACATCATTGCTCACTCATGCATAAGAGCAAAGACAAGAGGAGAAGTGTGACTGCACAGAAAAAAAAAAATCAGGGAACAAGATAAATGTTTAATTTATGAAAATCAGGTTTGTTTTAACTGCATGCAGCGTAATGCTTCAGCGGCTATCTGTTTATAGCAACAATAGATTCACACACACACACACATATGCAAGAAACATGTGAACACATTAGGGATGTTGTGGCTATGCCTGAATGCAGCTCTTCAGTGTTACTGCTTTAATAATCAGTTTTAATGAGCATCACTAGTTGTTATTCCCTTCAGCATGATTCCCTCTCTCTCTCTCTCTCTCTCTCTCTCTGCATCTGTCTGTCTTTTTCTTACGCACATCATCTCTCTCTCTCTCTCTGTGTCACACACACACACACTCTTGCGCCTCCCACCCCCCACCTCTTCTATTCCCTTTAGTTTGAAGCTCAATTAATGCCCTGTTTCATATCTGCTGTACTCAAACGCCCCCTGGGTCTCCACCCCACCACACGCAAACAGACACATTCATTGGGACCACAAACTGAGATATTGTGTCACATTTTGCTGGTTCAAATTAATTTCTGACATTGTTATGTGTGCACTGATGTGTACATGTGTTTGTTTGTGTGTGCACAATTGCTCGAATGTCACATAGAAATGGAGAAAAAAAATTATCTTAACCTATTCATGCATGGGTTTTGTGTTTTTATAAGTGGGAACTCAGCATGAGTTTTTGACATGCATGTTAGTCTTTTTTTCATCACAGCTGGAAACACCCTCATCATGTTGCCACATGCTTTGTTTTTGTCACTGACTGACAAACTGTATGTGGATCACCCACTTGACACAGCAATGGTAATAAGTCTTTACTGTGACCATTGACTTTTGTAAACAAGCCACCAGTAGGATTTGCAAGCTTTTTGTTCAGAAACACATAGATGGCATAGTTGATTTATTTAAAAAGTATTAAAAGTATTTTGCTTTCTCACTTACTTTAAAGGTGTGTACAATATAGATGGATGATTCACAAATAGTTACTGCAGTCTTTTCTCTTAAAAAAAAAATGTGTTTAGCTTTGCGATTCATTAAAGTTTTCATCTTACTGGAAATAAATTGTAGCGTTAATTCTTTAGCATTTGTTTCTACCCAAAGGTCAGAGGTTATTTGGGTCTTCCAATAAAGCCTGCTGCATAATTGGAACCCTATAATAACTAGAACCCAGTTCTCATTAGCAGTGTTTAGGTCAGTTTGATACATAACTTATTGTTTGCTCTTCGCAAGTTTGACTTCCATGGTGCAATCACAGATGTTCACATCCATCTGTGAGTGCAGAACAGAAACGGTGCAGAGGTGCACGAGGGGATGACCTTGAAGGCAGGGTGCGATTTGTGAAAAAAAAACAACAAAAAAAAAAACAGGGGAGGGGGAACCAGACTGATCCTATATTCTCCGAGGCCTGTTAGAGTATTTATTGCTGTACTGCTGTCAGTGTAATGTTAATAAAATAATTACATCAACAGAACAAGTTCAGAATGTAATCATATAACCACAGCATTTACAACATTGTAACATATTTTTTTAATGAAATTAAGTAATCTCAAACAAAATCTCAACAGCAGAAAATCCTGGCAATTTCAAAAATAATAAATACAATGTTTAACAAATTTATCAGACCACCACCCAATGTAAGGCTTATGCCACAACTGCCCTAAATTAGCAGTATTGGTAGTTAACAAAATCAATTTTTATATTTCTGTAATAGTTAATCCCCCAGTATGCACAAGCTCTTTAATGGAAATGATAATTTTAATGCTTAAATATCATTATTGTTGTTATCCATGAATTTTCAGATGTACTGTTTTACAAAAAAGCAGAAAAAAATAGTAAAGCCCATTGTTATTTCTTGATTAAGATGCCAAATTACAGTTATTTACTTGCATTGCTGGACAGAAAAATTTGTTTTGGTGGTTGAATGTTATGCTTGATTAATTTCTGACTTCTCAGAGAAGTCCAGTGTGCCGGCTCAAATTTGGATATAAAAAACATGAATTCAGTTTGAAATTCCTCACTCCTTTTCAAAATGGTAAAATGTTGAGAACTCACTGAAAAGGAAAGAGTCCGCATTAAAGCACTTTGTGATGCTGGATGGTCTTTCTTATTTTTATAACAGGTGATCTAATACATTTGTTAAGCACTGTAAATATTCTGCTACAGTAGATTCCTACATATCAGACTTAGAAAACAGTCTGCTTTGATGATGAACTTTTTCTGCTTTCTCATCTGCAGCATGTCACTCTTTTACACACATCTGCAAATCTCTCTACAGGGAAGAAGGCAATGCTGTTGCACTTACTGAGATCAGACTTTCAGAGTTTGAGAGTTAACAAATACGTGAAAATGACTCAGTTCTATAGCATGTTCTACAGCATCTTGGACCACAAGTTCAAACTAGTGAATGGCTGTCAGGTTAGGGTTAGGAGTCTCAAGAGTGTGTGCTCCTCTATCAGCCCATCACAGCAGCTGCACCATTACTTGAAAAGCCAACCATGCATGTAATTTCTTCAGAGACACCCTTCATAACGGCAGGATGTTGCAGACAGCAGCCCTAGTGGATAGCTGTAATTTAACAAGTTGAAAGAAAAAGGTGCACAACCCCTTTGTAGGGAATTCTGATGTTGGTGATAAGGCAAGTGGGTGACACACAGTAGTAATATTTCTAGGATTTTTTGTGGCTCTCTGAATCTGGTTCATTTCTCTTTTATTTAGTTAACTGTAGTTTTTACTCTGAAACACCATAATGAAAAGTTGGAATGGAATGAATTCGGATCATCTCCTCTATGGTCATCTCTACAGTCACGGACCACGGACAAGTGCTGAAAGTGAACTTCAGTGTCTGATTTGATTGTTGTTTTTGCTTTAGAGTGTTTCAAGATGCAGCGCTAAATATCGGGGGGGGGGGGGGGGGGGGTTTCGGC
>VUQI01055028.1:0-11154 GCA_015106735.1 Paratilapia polleni | reverse complement strand
AAACTGGCTAACAATGCTACGTACATTTGGAAAATCTCACTACAACAAAGCAAACCAGATATTTAATTAAAAATAGACTATTCCTAATAAACCACAGCCATTTGACAAATAACTCAATGCAAAAATGTCTTACCCCATTTACCCATACCTATATTCAGGCAAGACAGATAAGGTTAACATGCAGTTAGCTCATTAACTGCCAACACTGTATATTTTTTTTCTGCTCAATTTGGATGAAATACTTAAGTGAATGTGAGCTGGTGGGATTGCACCAGTTCAAGCTTCCATCCATCCATTTTCTTCCACTTATCTTATTCAGGGTCGCGGGTGGGGGCTGGAGCCTATCCCAGCTACCATAGGGCAAGAGGCAGGGTACACCCTGGACAGGTTGCCAGTCTGTCACAGGGCTAACACAGACAACCATTCACACTCACATTGACACCTACAGCCAATTTAGAATTACCAATTAACCTAAACCCACTAACTGCATGTCTTTGGACTGTGAGAGGAAGCTGGAGTACCCGGAGAGAACCCACGCAAACACAGGGAGAACATGCAAACTCCACACAGAAAGGCACCAGCCAGATGGGGGATTCCAACTCAGGACCTTCGTGTTGTGAGGCAACAGTGCTAACCACCACTTAATTAACACTGCAAGAGTTGATATAACACTGCAAGAACAGCATGATTTAACACCAGCTTTTAACTATGACACTGAGGCTCCTTTACTCTGATTAGTATTGAAACTACACTTTCTGGGTTAAAATGTTTTGACTCTGGGATTTCAACACTGCATTTTTTACTGTGTACTGGTCCTATCCAAGCTCTCATCTAACGGTGTTGGGGATTGCAAGAGTAACCGTACGTAGTCCAATGACTTTGGTGGGGGGGCACCGGGGGGGGGGCTAGTGCCACCTCATGCCCCCCTTCTAGACACGCCCATTCAGTTACGTGTGTGTGATCATCTCTTGGCCTAGTGGTTTAATAAGACATGGGCAGCACATAATTACACCATGTCAGCAGGGAGTCATTCCCATCACAAGTGTCCTTTCCTGTAAATTCACATCAAGCACCAGGTCCCCATGACACAAACAGGTAGGCTGGAATCATTACAGAGGGATGATATATGAGGAAGGTCACTAGCTAACTGTGGCTTTCATGCATAACCTTGACAGGAACAAGTTCCAGATGTGCATTTTCAGAAGTCATTAAACAAATGGGATCTAGAACTCATTTTACTCTGCACATCCCTCGTCTTCTGCATTATTGGTTTAAACCGAGGTATACTGCACCATAGACACAGAAAAGCCTGCGTTTCATCTCTCAACACAATCAGGTATACTGGAGTTTGGCCTCTGGGTCTGTGCAAAACATATAACACTCTGTCTAGCAATGACATATATCTGACAGTGCTTAAGTGGTAGATTTATACAGCACTAGTGGATACAGCAGAAAATAAAAGTGCTTCTGTTTTGAGAACGGGCTGAGAAGGATGTAGATGCATTCGGTCGATCTTCTGGAAACCCATAGACAAAAGGAAAAATAATGAGGTGTTATTTCTAGGTCTAGTAGTAGTACCTTTTGCAGTAGTTGGTCAGTAAACTTTACTACTGATTTGTACTGAAATGTGATTCATTTCTGAAAACAAAGTATTAAAAAAAAAAAAGTGCTCAAAATACATTGCAATGAGGTCAGTGTGGGCTTTGTTTTTTTTTTTGTTTCTTTTTTAAAATTAAAGGTCCATGAAAATCAGAGACTGAAAAGACAAGTTATCCTCTAACCAGAAGCGAAGAAAGCAAAAGGGAAGGACAAAAAAAACCAAACAACAGATATTGAAGACAAATGGAATACAGGAGAGTAATGTTAATAAGAGAGGGAAAAAAAGAGTGAAAAGCACAAAAAAGGAAAATAACACAGCAGTAAGGAAACTGCAAAGGAAAGTAAGGACAAGAGTTAAAGGGCTGTGAACCTATTCTCTCATCACATGCTGATGCCCATAGGTGTGACATTGTGATGCACTGAGTACCTGTTTAGTGTCATTTTTCAGTGTGCAGATTAGTATGATACTGTTCAAAAGGAGTCCCTCCACATCTGAAGTAGACATGATTAGTCTGCAAGTCTGCAGGGGGAAAAAAAGAGCTCTTCTCTTTAGTACCCTTAATTCTGGTAACCAGGGAAACTTGGACTGGCATTTACATAGAACTTCCCTAGTCTTACTGGCCACTCAAAGCACTTTGGGCTATAAGTCATATTTAACCATACATTTAAATATTAACTTAATCACTTATTTGCATGTAACAGAGGATGGTCTCAGCATGCTTCCACTGCACTTTCAATTTGCACACTGGGTGGGGCGCTCTAAAGGTTAGCTCTAAAGACAGAAACATTGCAACAGTGGGTCCTTATTGTAACACTTCAGTCTATTTCGCAAAACTCCTCACTTAGTAGCTTAAAATGGCTTCTAAGTACCCTGCCAACCTGAAAGATGCCATTTCCCCACCATCAGTAGTAATTTCAGGTTAAAAGGATCCTTCACACAGAGAGCTTTATTGGGGGTCAAGACTTCCCTCAGTCCTCTGAAGGTGTATACAGGGTTAAATGGCAGTGGTGGGATTTGAACCCACGCCTCTTGAGAGACTGGAACCTTAATCCAGCGCCTTAGACCACTCGGCCACACTACCTACACTTTTTTGGCTGCCCTGTCTGCATTCTGCAGTGATCAAGTGAAGAAGGCCAAGCAATTAGATGACGCCACAGTTGCATCACCCTTTGGCTTGTGCGCCACTGTTTTAAAACCTCAGGTGTGACACTCTGAACCGCATCATCTCAGGGTTGCTTTTTTGGATAACGGGGTGGGGGGGTATCAGTGAACACTAGCTAGTTTGATTACAGACGCTTAAAACTTACTTCTTACTTCTGCTGGACAGTTTTAAAACTGGAGTTGGCAGGAACTGACTCGTATTGGAGCCAGCCTCAAGTGACCTTTTGAGGAACTACACTCATGACCTGAACCTCCGTATATGAAAGCTTGCAGCTATAGCCAGCTCTGTCAGTACCTACCTCTCAATCATGCCCTGAATCATTTGCCTAGTCACTCAAAACCCACTTCAGATTATGTTTAGGGTTAGGTTTTGTTTTAACCAGGTGCTAAATGAACATTTTCAGAAACTAGATGACATCACTTTTCAAATTAACTGTCATACATGAATTTTGCTCTTTCAGTTCTTCTTTCATAGGCTGTTCTATTTATGTAATCCTACTGAGAAAAACATTACATTTAAAGTGGTGTATGATAGCATATCCCTAAACCTACCCCAACCCTAAATCAGGGCTCTCAAACCTGTGACTTCAGAGCTGCATTTGGCTCTTTTCCCCATGTCCAGTAGCTCCGTGTGGCTTTAACAAAAAAAACTACATAATACCAATATGGAAATAAACAATGGTCATTTTCTTTTCAGCATTTTTATCTGTCACCACTTTAAAGGTACTCACCGTAAACTCATTATTAATTAAAATAGTCTAGAGCCTTACAGAATTAACTAATGATATCAATAGAATTTGAAGAAACAACGGCTATGTTATATCCTAAACACCTATGCCTCCAGCTTTTGAAACTGGCTCAGAATTATTTAATACATTTTCAGAATACAGGCTTTTGTGTAATACCATTTGTACCACAAGATGGTGTAGTGAGTCATTATATCCTTGAGTCTGCCCTGAGCCCAACAGGAGAAGAAGATGAAATGCTGCTGGAAAAGCAGATGTGGAGTGACAGATATTGTAGTGAATCTGACAGCTAACAGTAGACAAAGCTGGAAAACCACAAGAACCAACTCCCAGATAGAACCCACGCTCAGAAACAATAAAAACAGGAGCCAGTAGTCATGATCATTCCAATGATGATGATGGACTTTCAATGTCTTCTAGGCTGGAAAATCAAAGCTGTTAATGCTAATGTTTTCCATGCATTAACTGTTTAACGTTACTGACAGTGCAAAGGTTATTTGTTTGTTTGTTTTTACCAGAAGAGTTGTAAAACCTGCCGGCTGTGCCAGGGAGGATGGGAAAAGTGTGGGAGAACACACAGTCTCCACAGAAAGGCTCCAGAAAACCAGAAAGTTTAAACCCAGAACCTTCCTTCAGTAAAGCAACAGTGGTAACCGCTACACCACCCTGATCTTATCCCAGTTATTGCATTTTCTTGATTCTTACTTCAGGGGCACTTACCCTGACACATTTTCATAAAACCCTGCCACCTAATGATGAAATTTTCAATAGAATTGATCAAATTCTGATTACAAATAGCTCCTTTAAATTGATCTTTGCATTCTCCAATTGTAAAAATATTTAGGCTTTGTACCAAATTAACAATAAATAAATAAACTCATAAACGGCTAGCTCTGAGTCCCAAAAGTATGGTTTCCAAATCCAAAGAAGACAAGCCATCGATGAAAACACAGAATTTAACAATGTGTCTAAATTGTTTTTTGTTTGTTTGTTATTTTTTTAGCTAATTGACTGCTAGATGTTTCGATTTATTATCAAAGTAGGCTACTTTCAATGCAATTCATTTGGACAAACACAGGTAGGACTCAAAGTGTACTGAATCTGTTTCAAAGTAGGTGTTAGCATGCTAATAGCTGTTTTTCTTTCCTCCACTTCACAATTGTTAATTTTTGTTACTAATAAAAATAGTTAAGGTTTTTTTGTTTGTTTGTTAGGTAAAAAATAAACAACCTAGCTAACTCTCATCTGTACTGTTGGCAAAGTGGCAATTTGGTGCATGAAAACATGGGCTACAAAGGATAACTTGACATGATAAGCCTATTGTGGAAGAGGAGAAGTGTCTCTGTTTCAGATGTCTCTGAATACTCACCTTCTCCCTGCACCTTCCTACAAAGGGAAAAAGAAACAGACTCAGTCTCTTAGACTAACCTGCCTGCCAGCTTTCAACCTAACAGTAAGAAGACACTCACCTGTATACTTACCTGCCTGCCCACTCTCTGCCTTACAATAAGGCTGATTACCAATATAGTTAACCTACCTTCAGACCATCAGATACTCATCTGTCCAGCCACAAGACCTCTAACCTGGCAATTCTCCAGTTTCCCTGTTCCCTTCATTCTCA
The DNA here is from genome assembly GCA_015106735.1 of Paratilapia polleni. Classification (NCBI taxonomy): domain Eukaryota; kingdom Metazoa; phylum Chordata; class Actinopteri; order Cichliformes; family Cichlidae; genus Paratilapia; species Paratilapia polleni. The sequence goes on along the minus strand of VUQI01055028.1, from coordinate 6,026 downwards.
GTATACTTGCAAGTCTGGCCATTCTCCCCTGTCCTCACCTTAATTATCACCTGCCAGTTAATTCTTGTGTTCTTTTTGTTTTATGATAAAAATCCTTGTGTCTGCGGTCTGGGTCTGCTTCTGAGTCCACCCATTCTGGTTAATCATGACAGAGGTCCCCCCTTTTTTTTTGAGGCATGAGTTACAAGGCCTTGTCTCCATGAAAGGAAACAATCTTTCATGGAGCCCCAACAACTTACTGCTTACTTTTATGGAACAAAAACATTTACTGTGCAATGGCTCTGTGTTGGATCAGGTTTAACAGGCACTGGTTTGCATGTTCTGCTCTCCCTCAGTCTTTCAATCCCCATCCTTCCTTCAGTGTTACCTTTGTGTACAAACTGAATGAACCCTGGTAAAATGGCTTTAAAATTAACTAAAGGATGCAGTGAATGAAATGGACATCTTGGAAAACCTTTTGCAAAGTTCATAATCTGCAAAAGCTATCTGTGATGAGACCCTGAAATGAGACTGCTCCTTTTTGTCCCAGTATAAAATTAACATTATGGGCAAAGGGATAAACACTGAGGGAAACAATAATGCATCAGTTCTGCGGTCTGGTGCATGACATTATTCTAAAGTGTTGGTAGAGTTCCAACGAGAATTAGTTTGCCTCTTATCAATGCCTTGTTCCAATAAAAAGAGCGTATGTGTGCTGACATAGCGATAAAAGAAAAGTGAAAGATATGATACAAGTAACGACAGAAAGAGAGAGAAGAAAAGATGGCAAGAAAGAGACAAAGAGAGAGAACGAGGGGAGAGCTCATCATTATTGGTGTCAGTAGAGTCTGATTCATTCTGTTATCTGTCATCATCTTGTTCTGCTAGGAATTCAGGCTCATCTGTATTGTCTGCTGTTTGATTACAAACAACGCCGGGGGCCAGTGTAAACACTCACTGCATGCTGATCAGCAGGCGTTTTTATCCTGCGCACCGCTGATTGTTTAGTTTTTGTTTCGATTTTGCTTTTTAAAAATCTGAGTGTACATCAGGGATAATGGTTGCATTTGAATACACACATCCAGTGTCATATTCTTCCATTATTGAAGTCAAAACATTTGACAGTTGCTGTTTATTCCTGTCAAGGCCATAATCAACGTAAAACCTACACAAAAGAAGCGTCTGAAAAACATTCATGTATCAGTTTAATCTCTCTGCCAGTCAAGTTAGACTAATGCTGATGTGAGGATGCTGAGGTTTTTTTTTGTTTTTTTTGCAAGTCTGATTACTTGATGCATGTCTGAAAACCTGGCAGTGTTTTAGTAGTTACACATTAGAAATGTTGACCTTCAGCCATATAAAATAGTTATATCCAATTTAATGATGTCAACAATTACAAATCCCGTAAGCAAAAGACAAAACAAAATATCAGATACAGCAAAGCATTCCAATCTAATAATTTCATGCCATTTTATCAGATACCTCCTCTGTCTCTGTTATACACAAGCTGTCACTGGACGCTGGTGCCCTCATGCAGTATTGGCAGTTTCGACCGCCAAGAAATAATAGTCCCGTTTAGAGACGTACAAAATCCAAAGTTGCAAAGTTGTGTCCCATTTGGACCTTTGTACTAAGTTCACTTGCTTTTTACTTTCCCTTTCACTCCCGGCTAGTTTTAGGCACAACAAACTACTCAGTTAGCTTTTGGCTTCGGCAACAACAACTACTTGGTTAGGATTAGGCAAGAACAAATGTTTTCCTGTTCATTAAAAAATAAGTTAAGAGTGACACACTTTTCTCACTAACTCCAAGTCCTTCCTGTTTTGGCTACTATTCCTGTACCAGTGCTGTGGCAACACCAACCATTCAGGAGAAGACTGAAGAAGCAAGTCAGGAGACTATTAGTTTTCTGATACTTTTTGCATTCTTTTTACTCTAACTGGTCTTTCTGGGTTTAAACAACACCCACAACTAATGCACCTGCGTAGGCTACATAAACCCTGACCTACCTACTGACTGGTAGAGGTCACTGGGGATGTAGGCATCTTAAAGAATAATGACAAAAAAGGCAGCATGCAGCACTTTGAACAGATTTAAAGATTTCAAGACATTCTGTGCCACATTTGACAAGACAGATGGAAAGTTTACATCAGATCAAGTATAAGGATTACAATCAAAAAGTTATGACTGTCCATAAAAAGCAAAAACTCTACCTGATTTAAATTTGGCTGCTCCTCTCTTGTTGTTGTTGTTGCCCTAATGCACTTCAGGAGCGCTTCCAGCATGGCTGTTATTGTTGGACCACGCCCTGGAAGTGGATCACTCACATGTGCATCTCTGTGATTTCACCTTGAACCTCAAACTTGTCAGAGAACAAACATCAGCACCCTGACTTGACTTTTAAGTTGACGATCATCACTGATGACAGATGAGTCCAGCTACAACCCAGAGACTAAACAGCAGTTATCAGTCAAAGAGTTCAGTCAGGAGCACAACCAGGAGCATGCTTGTACTCAGACCGTCAGACACTGCATATTGTTAAACTAGAATTCTCTGATGGCAGACAGCCTGAAATTTTGTCATAATCATTATATGAACTCTTCAGTTAGAGGCAAAAAAGGTTTTTTTGAGGTCACAGTGACCTTGATCTTTGACCACTAAGTTCTAATTATTATATGCTTTAATCCAGTAAAGGTTTGAGTCAAATTTGAAAAAATAAGGTACTAAAGAGGAATTTCATTCATACCACCCATACATATGTCCGTACAGATGTATGTATGGACAGACTGTATGGATGGACAACCAAAAAACTGTACTGCTGTCAGTGACAATCAACACACTACCACATGGGCATTGTATTAAGACATAGCTGCAGCATTCATGAACATAATCATAAGAACAGTAATGATAATGGGATATGAGGTACAGACATAGTAAACATGCAAAAATGACATAAACAATATTACCTACTCACTTGCATAACCTTTCAGTCATGAGTCACACTGAGTGACTCATGCAGGTACCCCCATCAACTCCATTCCGTGCATCATGATAGCATGCAGCAGTCTGTTTATTCAAATACACTCCAGGCTCATGTTGACCCTGAATACAAATGGGACAGAAAGTGGTAAATGTATGAGTTTAGTATGTATGTTTGAGTTATTCTCTGTAATTGTGTGGGCACTTAAATATGCGCAGCACAGAATGCACACGGCTCTACAAAGCTGCTCAGACACATTGCACATGAATCAGCACATTAATATCATGCATAATGAAGCATGCAGTGTCATATATTAAATGTGGAAAAACTATTTTAAAATAAACAACATATTACTACCATATATAACATATATTTACCCTTCTGCTTACAATTATTTAATTATTTAAATACTAACCACTCTCCAGTTTGTTTTTACAACAATTTGTACACCATAATGTACATGAACTCTACATGACAGCTACCATAGGCAGAATCTCCCCTCCTCCCCACTCTGAAGGCAAATGGTGTAAGCAGAGAACTTTAAATGTGGTCTTCTCGGGGCTCATCCACCAATCTTCTTCGGAATTACAGGACATTTTTTTTGTGTTTGAACTCTATCTATCTTTGACGCACATGGATGGAATACCTTCATAGCGTGCCATCCAAATTAGATTCCCAAAATATTTCAACTGGATTCCTTCATTACAAGGTAACTTGGTCTTTTGATCACTTCACATGGATTCAAGAAGATCGATATTTGCAGATTTTCCTGGCCACAGGAAAAAGAAATAACAAAATATGCAGTCATGTGAAAAAGAAAGTTTTCACAGGACTGCATAGAGCCCTGTGAAACACAAGTACACCCTTACTGCTTCCACAGGAATTAAGAGGCTAAGTAGCAGCTAGGTGCTGCTAATCAAATGAACTGATCATCAGCAAGTGTGACCACCTCTATAAAAGCAGAAGTTTTGGCAGTTTGTGGCATTGTGTTAACAGAAACCCGAATGTTCCCGACCAGGAATCTTCCCAGCAGTGAATGTCAGGGGAGGAAATTCACCCCACAGTGAGACAGTGCAAAGCTCAGAGGAATTGCAAAAAACCCAAGAGTTTCATCTCAGACTGTACAGGCCTCAATTACTATGTTAAATCTTAATGTTCATGACAGTACATCGGAGAATATACACACAATGGAACACTATCAGTCATGTATTTGCCTCGACAGAGCGTGGACCTCTGCGTTACTGAAGCAGTGTGGGATCATCTTGACAGAGAATGGAATAAAAGGCAGCCAACATCCAAAGAAGAGCTTTGAATGTCCTTCAAGAAGCCTGGAGAACTATTCCTGAAGACTACTTAAAGAAATTACAAGAAAGCTGCCTAAGAGAGTTCAGGCTGTGTGGTCATACCAAATATTGACTTTCAAGCTTTTTAGAATTACACAAATGCTCTTTTCCCATTATATATACTGTATTTTCATGTATGTTTGCATATGTTTCAATAAATCACTGCACCTATTTCCCATTTTCCTAGCAAAATCTAAAGAAATGAAGGGTGGCTCGAGACTTTTGCACAGTACTGTGAAGATGATGTTTTCGTAGTGTAGCAATGTCAGTGTCTTTCTTTCATCCTAAAATATCTCAACGAGCACTGGAGATATTTCCATGAAATTCTGTATTGACACATTTGATCCCCAGAGGATGCATCCTATCAGTGACATTACAAGAGAGAGAAATGGCACTCAAATAATCCTGAAAGGAAATGTACAGGAGAATTCTGCGACAGCAAACATGGATGTAGACGTATAACTTCATAGGGGGGAAAATTTTCAGCAAACTTTTTATGTTTATTTTTAATTGGTGATTCTATTTGGATTTTACATCTGAAGGTTCATCTTACTTACTTTTCCCTTATGTGGAAACTGGACTGTCAATAAATTTGGTCCACATTTAACCCCCTTTTGGAAATGCAATTAGTACTCAAATATAATCTTACTATTACTATTACTTTTAACGTTTTACTTTAAATTTAGCCTCACTCTAGCTGGAGACTCTTTATGTCCACGTGCCAATATTGTTCAAATGTTTGTCTTATCATTCATCTTTCTATAATAACGGTGTAGTTGGGTCAGTTAACCAACGTTATCTTCAAACATTTATACAAGAGAAACAGTTGTGCACATTCTCTGTTTGGCTTGTCTTTTCCCTGAAAAAGAATCACACCCATGTGATATATCTTTAATCTACAGCCATCAGGTTTTCTTCTTTATTAGACTTTGAAATAAAACTAACTGGCAGGTGTACGTAACTAACAGTGACGGTCAAACAGATCATAATCATGTTATTCAATTAATCTATTTGTTTCCATCCCACCAACACCCCCGTTACAAGAGCATTACACTAAGCAAACGACTGATGAAACTAGTTCCTACTTAAATAAAGTGAGATGCTGTGTTGTGCTCGGAAAGCACTTGTTTTAAATCTCCTGCTGTAGTAAAACTATTTCATTGTATTGACCTTTATCTTAATTCTGCAGTAATGAAGCACCTCATTTGGTTTTATAGGCAGACTGTGGAGTTCCCTTCCAGGAAATTTGTAGAGAATGTCTATGTATGTATGTATGTATACAGTACGTGTCTGAACTAGTAGAGCCATCTGCAAAAGCATGAGGCCTGTCCAGTGTGATTGTGTTCATAACAGGAATTTTAATATTATAAAAAAAAATATTAGTGCACCTTTGTGTGTGTGTGTGTGTGTGTGTGGGCATAATAGCATTGTGTCTTGGATAGAGAGTTAATGGTGTGTGCTGCAGTGAAAACCACTATTTGTCCTAAGAGGAACCTCAGGGAAGTCAGACATACTAAAACTCTCAACAGCCACACACACACACACACAATTAACTGTGTTGTACACGGTATAACAGTGTGCAACACAGTTAATTGTGTGTGCACAACACTGCAGAAGAGAGCTGAAGAAGAGAGTGCAGGCAGGGTAGAGTGGGTGGAGATGAGTGTCAGGGGTGATTTGTGACAGAAGGATAGCAGCAAGAGTGAAAGGGAAGGTTTACAAGA